>JAECUM010035473.1:0-34202 GCA_016617855.1 Megalonaias nervosa
TTCATCAACGATGATACTACTCCAAGAAATTCTTTACCAGGATCAACTTGTAATAACCGTGGCCATCGTAGACCACCACGTTGATAAATGCGCTCAAATGCAGATGCAACTTCAGATGCTGTCTTTGTTGATAATGACTCCGCTTCTTTATATCTACTCGCAACATCAGCGACAGTTAACGCATATCTATACGTGTATTGACGTCTACGTGTTTTAATGGTATCGTGTGGTAAAAACAAAATATCTGCTTGATGAACTTCATTAGGAACGCTAACATCAAAATGCGCGTACTGAATTCTTTTAGGTGGACTTAGGAAGATTTGCCATATTGCCTGTCATGCTAACCATGATGCAGCAACATCACGTGAAACTTTTGCTGCTTCGGCGAGTTTACTAATCGCTGCTTTGCCTCTCCAGAATCCTCTCGGGGAATAATAAACAGATTCCATTATGATAGTTATATAATTAATTACCAGCTCCTAGCACTAGCTTACCTTTCATAGCAGTTTTTACTAGAAAGCTAGCGAGAGATTCTCTGAGAGATTTATTAGGTATAGAATTTAACGCGTGAATTAATTTCACATCTGCGAGATGTCGGTGTTGCAAATCCTTACTTTTATACGCGACATCATGAACGTGACACGCTTGATCAATCTTATTTACTGGATACTCTCCTGGTTTTGGTTGATCTCGTTCGTCAAGTCGGATATCAAGTCGAGTTCCTGGACCACAATAATTATATCCGGGTAATTGTTTCTCACCGGGGTATTTAGCCCATGGAGTTCCTGGTAATTTTCCTAACGAAGCTGCAATATAGACCCTACCTGTCTTTGTTGGAATAAATTTATATTTCTTGGTGCCACATTTCACACACTTACCTGTAAGTGCTCGTCTTTTATTTTTTGTTGTTATTGTCGTTAATTCAGTAGTAGGTGTAGATGCTCTGCATCGAACACAATATAGACTCATATTATTAATTATATGGATATAATTGACTTTTCAGCGACACGAAAACAAGAACCAGTAAAACATCACCCGGCGCTACCAAATTCTATCAGAATGATTATAATAGGCCCAGCTGGAAGTGGGAAGATGCAATTATTGCTCAATCTAATAATGAGATGGCTGAAGTGGGATAAATTATATTTGATAGCGCCATCTGTAGATGATCAGCGATGTTACGAAGTACTTAAAGATTTTAATGAAAACGCAAAATTGTTTCATGAAGACAGTGAAGTCATAGACTTTATTACTGATATTGATGAAGCGCCATCCGTAGATGATCCGGATGGATTCATTAATAATTTAGTAGTGTATTATGATGTTATGCTGGACAAACAATCAAATCCAGCTAGAATATTTTCTCGAGGTAGACATAAAAACACGGATGTGATTTATGTTACTCAGAGATATACACAAATTCCAAAAGTAATCAGAGACAACTGCAATATTTTAGTTGTATTTAATGGAGTAGATAATTACACTCTACAGAATATTTATTATACTTGGTGTTCTGGGGACATGGACATGAACAAATTTAAAAATTTCTTTTCAAAAGCACAAGCTGCTCCCTTTGGTTTTGTAACAGTAAATTTACATGATCCAAGGTCAAGATATCGTAACGGACTTGATACAATTTTTGGATAAAAACCATAGCAGCAGAGAGGGTGAACGACATACGCGTAGTGACCAGATTGTGAAAAAATCAGAAAAAATCTGGTCAATTAGAGAAGTTTTTACTGTTAAAGCAAAAACTTTTTTTCAGCCTTCGTAGGAACCCTTAAATTTCAAAAATAAGGTCTCTACAAAGTTGTAGGGTCCACCCTCTCTGCTGCTCCACATTTGACATGGATGCACCAGTACTCAAGGATGAGTCTGTGTGTGATTATCAGTATTATTCGTATGATGCATGTGTACCTCATGCACGTGGAAGAATCGAATTACAAGTTCAGGATACAAGCAGATATTTTTTACTCGCTGAGGCATTTATTGAGGTTGAAGGTAGACTCATCAAAGCAGATAACACAGATTACGGAATTGCTGTTCGAATTGGTTTTGTTAACAATGGTGTCATGGCATTATTTAACAGCACAACATACGTAATCAACAGAAAAAATATTGAATCATGCCTGGAGAACATTGACGTTGCCTTGCAAGATACTGCGATGATTACTCAAGGTCAGCTGGGCCATCAATGATGTTTGCCAAGGACACAACTGATCATCCCGATTACAACAATGTGAGATTTAATGCAGCTGAAGTTGTAGAAGCAATGAATGAAAACTTCAACCTGGGATTTGCGTCACGTCGATCAATGCTGAACAGCAATGAAAGATTTTCATGTGTGATTCCGCTGTCACATATATTTGGGTTCTGCCAGCATGTTAGAAAGGTTATATTTGGCACTAAAAACACTGTAGTACTTGTAAGAAAAGCCACTGACAATGATGCAATATGGCATCAGGGGTCAAGCTAGACTTACATTTTAGGGATAAGTGACTTCTCCTTTTGGTCAGAACAGGGAGAAGTGGGAGTTAAACAGGGAGAAGTCACAGAGACCAAAGCAAAAAACGTGACATATATATATATATATATATATATATATATATATATATATATATATATAAAAATATATATATATATATATATATATATATATAGCTGCATTATCTGATTTTAATTATGTGCTCTATTTCTCAGTATGCTTTTAACAGTTTTAAGCAAGGCCTTATTTTCAAGTTGAAAAATATGTGTTGTATGTTTATTATCAACACATTTTGTACATGTATAAAAATTATTATATTCACACCCATTCTATTCATACTTGTATATGTGTGTCTGGATTGAGGTAAATTCAGTGTATTTTGGCCATATGACTTAAAAAACACAGCAGAAGCTATACATTGTAATTAATTTTAACTGACAGCAGTAACAAGATTAGAGTCTTGTAATTGCAAGTTTGTAAAAATGTTAAATAAACTACCACTTAATTATTTAATTTTCTACAAGTTTTGTGTAAAATTGCAATAAAAAAAATTCTAGCATCCTTTGAAACAACCCCTAATACGTATACATAGGAATAAATGTACAAGTGACTTCAAACCATACTCTTCGTCCTGATTTCATTGTTCTCGATAAAACATTACTGTAACTATTCACAAACAACACACTGAAGCACTAAAGTCGATATATAACTAAACTGGACCCTTTTTTCCCCCAACCGAAACATTCAAGAACACGTATTGCACCATGCGAGTGCATCTATTTTTAGAAAGAGGGTTTTTCTTAATATAACTACTCACTTTCTTGCTTCATTACAAAAATTCATTAATAGGACTGTATATTTATGGTTATCTTATTTGTCCACCTACTGGTAATAACGATATGCATTGGTTAACAAGTATTTGCTTCACTATTATATATATTTTTTTCATATTTTCACGAAAAAATTAATTACGGTATGTCAGAAAACAACCTTGACCTTGCAGCAATATTACAAATTCCACAACAGAGATTGTCACATTTCTGACCTAGATTATTAAATATTTAGGCTAAATCTCTTATCACATAATATTTAAACTTTGTTTTCATTGTATTATATATTTTCTTGAATCTATTTGCCCAATTATTTATGAATATAGACAGTTTAATGAAGTGGTATATCATATGCACAGCAATGTCCACTATTACAAGTTCATTTACGAGTTCAAACTGATTTTATATTGAAAAAATACACAGATACGGCCGTTGAAATCTCCATTTATAAAAAAAGAAATAAATTAGAAAACGGTCTTCACCGATCATATTTTTAAAAGCAAATTACTATCTGCATATTGATGTTTAAATTTCAAAACAGAATTTGGAATATTTTCATCATACTATGATTCATAGTACAGTAGGCCCAACTTCATGAAATCGAGCAGTGGTATCTTGCTCTGGAAAGGGTTAATGGTCAGTTAGCTATTAAATCTTGCATGTAAATGTGCAAGAATTTCTTTTGTCGCCGTAAGCTGATTGGTATCAACACCACGTAAATACATTTCGCCTTGGGTTACCACAGTACCAGGACTTACAGCTACAGCGAGGGGGGCATCTCAAAAGTCATAACCTACAGCCATTTTATGTCTGAAAAATCATGAGGGCAAAGTCGTTTTCGCTTTCCTAACAGAAGGCGGCGAAGATTACATTTCTCAGGCGACTTTCTCGCCCACTTCGCCTGGTAGCGTGACCCCTGGGCGTGATGCTGCCGTTGATGCAGGTAAAGCAATACTGACAAAACTCAGTCACTCGCTTTCATGGAACAAGGTGGTAAATCAACGTTGTCATGGTTGACAATGACCACAAACAGTATTCAAAGTGACGTTAATGGGTTATTTACATGGCAGATAGCATCACAGCAAGGTGTTTCTGCGCCCAGGCATTTATTTATTGCTTTTCAAAATGCTGCATGAGTAGATTCACAGGAACGTACCCCAATGATATTTGACTCACTTGGAGCTAGTGAAAGTTCTCTGAAGATAAATGGACATCAAGAACCTTCTGAAGAAGTGTTAATGAGTTTTGCTAACAACCAGGTAGCAAGTGCATATCATCGGTTAATGACATTTATGGGACATGATTAAAATGTTGATTCTGGTTTACAGATATCTCAGCGTGATTTTACAACGTTGTACCTGATCTATTGCTTTTCTCTGGAACACTTGGATTTATTCAGGCAATCTGTCGTTGATATATACTTTCGAGCTCATGTGGCACAAGGACTTATTGCCAATTACAGAGCAATCGCTGTTATAGTCAGCGATAAAACAATGTTGCTTGAAGGTGTTGGTGGACGAATGAGAGTCATTGATGTCCCCATAGAAAACATGTAATTAAATCGCTCATGATATTATAATGTCCTATCATCATGTTAGTTTTACTCTGACTCCTGGTCAGATTAAAAAACTACAATCAGTATCAAAAGAGAACTGTGGAGTAAAAATATCACTAAAAAGAGAACAAATCACAGATGGTCCGAATAAACTATCACTGACAGAACGTCAACTCAGGCACTTCAAAGAAGCCAAACAATCAAAGACTGGCATAGGACTTAATCTTTCTGCGGGTGCCATTAACGACAACACTAAGATGGGTGGCATATTTCCACTTCTTGCGGCTATACCAGAGTTGATGGCCACTGCAGCCCCAGCTGTTAAAAAAGCAGCTGCACTTGGTGCTGTTGGAACTGCTCCTGGGATGACATTAAAGAAAGCAACAGGTCATGGAATAAAAACTTCCAAAAAAAAAGAGGAAAGGATCTAAGACTGCCAGGAACTCCCCATTCATGGTATGGAAAGGGTTTAAGACTGCCCAGGACACATCATTGATACTCCCCACGTCCAATTTTGATTTACTTGATGTTGCTGAGCGATTAAACATCAAAAAGTTCAGAGGTGTTTTTATGCATGATCAGTTACCACACAAACCAAACAATGTTGAAACTGGTATCATTAATCTCGATGAAAGTTCACGCCCAGGTACTCATTGGGTTGCATACGCGATTGATCCACGTGGAATTGTTTATTCTCATTTGTATGAGTTGGCACCAACAAAAGAATTTTTAAAATATGTGAGCAACATGCAAAATATTCCAATCTGGTATTCAACATTACCAACACAGACAATAACTGATCCACCAATATGTGGCCGTGAAGTACTCGCTGTACTCAACGCTGTATCATTATCAACAACACCACCTCATAAAGTCGTGCATGAGTATACATCATTGTCCAACGTTTTAAACAGGCATTAGTAAATATAGAGGTAGATATTTATGGGAGATCTTCTTGGCTGAGTAAAACTCAACAAGGTGACTTATCCAAATATGCAACCCTTAACAATATCAAGGATGAACTCGCTGATCTTTTAAGTCTCACAAATGTGGACTAAAATGAAGTTGTTGCTTCTCAGGATCAGCAAGGATGGTTAAAGACAAGTAATATCCCATTGACAGATATTATTCTGTGAGTTCCAGGCGCGACAGAAGATAACTTAGCCGTATTTACTAAAAACGGTAAAATTAAAAATTCAAATGAATCAGTCTTAACACTCATGGAAGAAATTCGGACATATCAGAAGAGTTGGAGATATTATGTATGGCGACCTCAACATGTGCAAAAATACAATTATTAATGTGAGAGAATCAAAATCAGACGATGATGTGGCAACAAAAAAATACGTAGACAGCAACAACACCACTATCAGAACTGAGACTGATGATCATTTACTAACCGCCAGTGATACAATGACTGGTTCTCTCAACATGGCTAATAAATAAAATTACTGGTCTTGGAGAACCAGAATCAAACGATGATGCTGCAACGAAGAAATACGTCGACAATAGCAACATCCCAATGATGACATCGTTAATGACAATCAATGATGGAATGACAACATTCAGATCTGAATTTTCTACTCACGTAAAAACGTTTCTGAATTTTCACAGAAACATAAATAGAGCTATTAATGAATTTTTTGGAAGTCCAGCAGTTATTGATATTAAACTCGTTGACATAAAAAAGATCAGCATTATGGACACCACTCAATAAATCCATCAAACATCGCACTGAGGTTACTGGCATATACAGGTTCTCAGTACTTGGCACTACAACATTTACAATATCTACCACAAATTCATGGCGTTATCCACTAACTTGATCTTCTGATCTATGCTAATAGTACTGGAGCAAAACAACGAGGAAACATTTTTGTGGTGGAACAAGAAGAAAAAGACTTAGGCTTGTTATATTATTGGTGTTTTGAATTAGTCGCTAAACTACCACCTACTTAATATAATAATGAATCAAAACCCAATCGATGTTCAACATTACAGATATAATCAAGTATGTGGGTGGCAGACCAAAATAAGAAATATCATTGATGAGTACACAGCAAAAAGTAAAAAAAAATATCACAGACATGTAGTTGTCATTGATATAATTGTATATTCAGCATCCGCTGTTATCGCTGGAACTGGCATATTGCTATCAGCAGCAACGATGACGTTGCCGGCAGTTGTGACAATCTGTGTTTCAGCTGCGACAACAATTGCTGGTATTTTCAATATCATCGCAAAGAAGATAGCTACATGCACAAATACAAAATTACATGAGTACACAATAAAACTGCATGCGGCGATGGTAGCATACTCCAAATTATCATTGTTGATTTCATCGCATCTTAGTGATGGTAAAATATCTGATGAGGAGTCCACAACTATAATAAAAACTTACAATGAAGTATTTGATGAAAAAATGGAAAACCCCATGGAATATCTGGATATAGAATTGATGATGAGAAAACAAATCAGCAGGAATTAAAGTAACACTAGGATAATATAATGTCAAACGAATTACTACAACAGATCATCAACAATACCACACCAATGAAAACCACAATGATATCGACAAGTTCAACCAGCCCAGAATTCAGCATTAACTTTCCAACTGCGATTCCAGCCAAAGGAATAGCGTTAGCACAATTGCAAGTTTATTATAGTTGGCCAAATATCAGATCAAAATCATTTGGGGGATTACCCACAAACAACTCGGTGTTCGCATATACAAATAAACCCAACGGAACGCCCGATTGGCAAGTTGTAAGTATTCCCACGGGCAGTTATCAGATTTAGCAAATCAACGATGAATTCCAGCACAGAATCAAATCTATCACTGGAAAAGAATCCAAAATAGCTATCACTGTTCACGAGCCAACGTTATCGGCCATGACAGAAATATCTACACCCGACTACGTTGTTGATATATATCAGTCATCGATCAGAACTGTATTAGGCTGGCCAGAAGCTCCGCTGGTTTATCAAGGACCACTTGAATCAAAACTATCTGACTTTGTCACAGACAAAAAATTATTTATATCACTGCCAAAATATCCATGGAACATCTTGATGGTGAAAACCCAGACATAAAAAAATATTTATCTGTTACTCATGAAAACGCTAAAATTATTAATGTAGAATTGATTAGATCATTCACGGAGATAATTGGTCCTGAATTTACTCAGATGTTTAATAATAATTTCAGAAATCTGATTATTTCTCTGGATCAAAATTACAATGATGATACAAAACAACAGCTCACTGAAGCGGTTCAGCATCTAAATCAGATTAAATCAGACATAAAATATATCAACAAAGTTATCATTGAAAATGTCGAGGACGACAAACATTTATGAGATTTATTTTTAAAACATTATGGAAAAGCAATCGATCTGCGTGATGAAAATTTAATTTTACCTGATCTTAATTTTAATGCACTAGATGCACCATTTAAAGATGTCATTGTTCAATTTTTCCCAAAATTTACGGATGCATGGAGAAAAGTAAATCCACCAGTAAGTATTCTCAAACACAACAACGATCCATACAGTGGAGGTCGTCATATTTCATCAGGTACTGTAAATATAACATTGACGATCGCGGTAAACCTTGCATGTGATGTAATTGATGGCAGCTATCAAGTAGATCTTGAAAAATCCAATCAGGCCCAGCAAGGATACATTTTATATATGTTTACGCTGCAAGTGCCTCCTGAATATTTGATTGTATCAGAACCAATTAATCCTGTTTATCTAAGATGTCATAATCTGCTATTATCAAAGATACATTTCAAACTTACTCACCAAACCGGACACTTGTTGGATCTGAGAGAAGAATGACTGAATATAAATCTTTATGTATGTTCGTAGAACACCTGGATCAGTATTTTGTAAAACAAACAAATATAAGTCTGTTAAATAAATTATCTGAATCCAATTCTGATAAATATTATTATCAGAATAAAAAATAAATATTATTATTATTATCTGATTCTAAATAAATATTATCAGAATAAAAAATAAATATTATTATTATCTGATTCTGAATAAATATTATTATCAGAATAAATATTATCAGAATAAATCAGAATCTGAATAAATATTATAATTTGAATAAATCTGATTCTGACTAAATATTATTATCAGAATAAAAAATAAATTTTATTATCATTATCTGATTCTGAATAAATATTATTATCAGAATAAAATATAAATATTATTATTATTATCTGATTTTGAATAAATATTATTATCAGAAAAAATATTATTATCAGAATAAATCAGAATCTCAATAAATATTATAATCTGAATAAATCTGATTCTCACTAAATATTATAATCTGATTCAGAATAAATATTATAATCTGTTTCTGACTAAATATAATCTGAATAAAAATATTTTTTTTACTGTAGTCAGAAATGAATTATCCCTCTTGCCTGAGTCAAGGTTCAGTTAGGGTGACAGTGTTAGTTTCGTTGTCACTACAGTCACTGGCGACAGCACTTTCACAATCATCACTGATATTATGGATCGTTTCACAATCAGACATAATCTTTCTCAACTGTCTTATACGATTATTCACAATTTTTTTTTGTTTCGTATTCGCGAGACAATTCTGATCTAATTTTTTCAATTGCCTGTGCAAGGCGAACAAATAGTTTAACCTGCATATCAGTAACTATTGCCAAGAATTGCATCATTGCTTGCTGAATCAACTTTATGAATCTATAGTCAGCTGGTAATGTATATCTATTTTCGAATTTTCATTCTTGTAATGATTCAAAATCACACATAATTTTTTCAGGATTAAGTTGATCAGATATTTTTATACCGTCATGCTGTAATATTTCAATCGCAGAAATAATAACATTAATATTTTTGTAATTCATTATATAATAAATATTTATTTAAAATAAAAAACAATCTTAACTATTAGGGACAGCACAACATATAATCTTAACTAACTTAATTCTATAGACTTAACTAACTTAATTCTATGGACTGCACAACCTCCATGTGAGCTCCTAGATTGCCAAACAACATTTTAGCAAATTCAGAGGATACATATATGGACAGCACAACATATAACCTTAATTATGACAGTATATATATTGACAGCACAACATATATCTTAATTCTTAATTATGGTAGTATGGTAGTATATATAACTTAGTTCTAAGGAGAGCACACACATACAAACAGGGCCTTCTCTATGTTCAACAGAAATCTGCGCACCCTCACCCATAATCAACTCCGGGGAGTGCAAAAGTGCACCCACCACGTGGTGACATGGTGGGAGAGTGTACTCTTTTCTATTAAAGTTCGAGCATGGGGCGAACCCCAACAATTGTACGGGTTGTATTCTAGATAAGCTGACTAATACTTGGAAATCCAAAAGTAGCTTACACAGTGGGCATAGCTTATTTGCTGTCTGAATTTTTCTTTTTTCTTACTTATTATCCCTGAGAAAATCTGAATGAAGCAAGAAACCTGACAAAATCATAAAACAAAGATAACATTTCTTAAAAAAACCAGCAAAAAAATATTCATCGGTAAATAAAAATGAACATGATTTACTATAAAATATAAGGGAGACAACTGCTTAATTACTCTACCAGAGAAACATTTACTTGACAGAGTTATCTTGCTTCATGTAGGTAATTACTGAAATGTGATTTTTTGTTTATATTTATTTGAAAATGCCATTTTGTTATATAATTTGTGACAAAATATACTGAAGTGTGGTTAATATCGAAATATTTGCAAGTTGCATTCATCAACGGAAATATTTCGTCGCCTGTCTCTACATTTACAGACTTAATAACTCTTGCGCTCTTACAATAATTATTAATGCCATTTTTCCAAACTTGCCATTTTGACTCTGTGTAATAGCTCACAAATTACTTAAAGGGTTATCCTTTGGATCTGAAATCATATGATCAATCACAAATCCATCTTTGATCAATCCATGATAACATTCATACTCGAATTTATGACAAAGATACATTTTATTTCCCCGGCAGTGAATTTGAGATAACCAGTACTGATGACAGAACCAACAGGTTTTTTTCTAATCAACAGTTGTTGATTACACCATCACGAGATGCCTCATAATTCTTGATGATGGGATGTTTCACAAATTCATTCTGTTCCATTTATATAATAATATTATTTGTCTAAATTATTATTTTGAAAATCTGGTTTGATAGTCTTCAGCGTTTCTTATGGGAGATTCATTGGTATTATTATTTTCTATCATAATATCATTTCAGCTCCCTCTATTTTTTACCACTGCATTGCACACACAACTGAGTTTCTCATCTGAACCCAACACCACACCGTAAACAGTTTTGGTCCCAGACTCCCTCTTCGGACGCTTTGCATGTGGTATCCACTGAATTCATTTACGCAAGTTTTGTTACAAGGAACTGAATAACCTATCATTGACCATTTTGCATTTATTGTTTGCTTGAATCATTATTATATATACACTTATACTTCAACTTAAATATATATTTGTCTTAATTATAATATGGAGGAGTTTGAGAGATTATCCGCAATTAAACCTTCTAGAGCCAGATTTGATCTCGACAAACTGCCGAAACCTAAATTTAGTTTCTCAATGCAAGATCTGGTGTTGGTGAATAAGGATGTAACTGATCGTATCCGTGAAGCCATGAAGGAATTTCACTATGATGGCGCGGCTCATGTGTGGTCAACATTCAGAATCAAAAGCGTTCTTGATGCTACAATGAATCACAAGCGAGCAGCAAAGATTATTAACTATCTCAACAATCAAAGATATTTTATTCTAATAAAATTTATTGTAGAGACAAACAAGAACACTTGGATTATCTGTGACAAACGTGACCCGGTCTGTGTACACACTGGAAATAATATTGTCACGTTAAATAAAAATTCCAAACCAGGAGTGTTGACTGGTATTGACAAAACGTATTATGAACGAGAGTATCCTGTGACTGCAGTTGTTTATGCTATATATCTGCTAAATGATAAACGTAGCGTTGATGATCTCAAACCGATGAAACTCTCAAGGCTAAATTGTGTAGCTGAGCGAGTTACAGAACACTTTACAAACACGATACGTGGAAACGGTTTAACAAATTTACGACGAAAAAAATGAACATGTGGGCAGAAACAGTTAAAGATACTGGAGCATCTATCAGCAACTTTGCTGAGCTGGGCAAGAAATTAAAATTTCTGATCATGGTGAGAACACTAACTGGAGAGATTTTGTATAAGTCGAAATAAGAATCAAGAGGAGCTCCAATAGAAATTATTGATCATAATGCACACACATGGACTTCGGCCGTAATAATATTTCCACAAAACAGAACTGTTAAATTTTATAATGATTATATATTTAATTTTATCAGAAATATCATTAAGAGTGACCCTATATCCGTGTGGTTATTTCGGAGTTTAGAATCCGTAAACTATGATCAGTTTGTAAGACCTAGCGGAGACATTTATTGTGCCGAATCTCTCCACGAGGAAATGAAAAATTTTGCATTAAAATATACCCCTGATGATGTCAGGGTTGAACAAAGACTAAGTAATTGCTTTACCGTTCCATCAGTTGCTGTTCACTTTGCTCAGGAGAAAAATTCATGGTCACTGACAAGATCGGAATTTCTTGTTGATGTCCAACGCAGTTGTGTGGAATACGGACACAGCGGATTATGGAATATTAAATACGATTGTAAGGATGTTATCTCAGATGATATGGCTGCATGTTATCCTGGAAGTTTTCTTGGATACGGAGTGTTCTGAATACTTTAAGAGATGTGAACATCCAACACACGAGATGACCAGAGTTGCGATAATGGACTCCTGCCAGATTTTGATTTGATCGGATTCGCCTGTATAGTTATTCGAGTTTGCACCGAGCAACCTTCATCCGATTACTTATGCTTCGTTTAGCCGTCATCTCAGAAAAAATACCGGGCTCCAATAGTACTATTACGATCTATGCTTATGTAAAAATATTGATATCATTGAAAGTAAATGAAGCAATTATATCATATCATCCGCAAAAACAAGTTTGGTTGACACAACAAAAGAAATATTCTGATAATGAAAATCCTGATATAACTGAATATGAAAATAAACTTGCATAGGATCTCAGCAGAAAAATAATCGGTAAGTTTACTCAGGGTAGTTCATGTGATCATAAACAACATTGTACAAGATTAATTATGGACGATGCTGAACTAAATTTTATAATTGCAGATACAACAGAGAAAAATACATTTATAAGTCGAAGTAATGCTTATTTATCAGACAGAACTAAATTAGGTACAATTGTGAGCTATCTTGATGGTGAGTCAATGCAGTTTAATCATTTAAGATCTTCGATGCTCGCGTACGTTTCGATAAATTTATTGTAGATGATAAATAGATTTCCTGATACCGCGGTTAGAGTTGCCACAGATTCATTTTATATAAATAGAAAATACACAGGATTGCTAGAATAACTACATATCGGTGCTGATGCATCAAGGGGCGAATAGAGAATAAAACGAGAAAATATATTTAGTTATTCTGAATCTGCCAATGTTGAAATTAAGGGGACATATTACAAGAATAATAGTCAAGTATCAGAATCATCATCGACAGCTGTGCTGTTGCCATCGGTATATGATCCTGTGGCCAGACATAAAACCATTTATCTTAATGGGTGTGGTGGTTCTGGTAAAACAATGCATGCGACTGAATGATTCAGCAGTTGTTCAGATGCAGTTGTTTTGACACCCACACATAGACTCGCCAGAGAAATGAATGAACGAGGAGTAAAATCTCAAACTTATCATGGTTTCTTTAGATGCTGCAGAGACGCATGGACTCCTAACAAATGGGTGAAAAATATATCCCTAAAATTATTTGGGATGAAATTTGCTCGGTATCGTTGGAAGTATTAAAAATATTTCTTGACTGGTTGTTGATGAAAAATCCTGCTGTGATAATGTGGTGATCATGGTCAACCGCCACCTTTTGTTGGACCGCCACCTTTTGTTGGACAGTCTCCACATGAATGTTTAAAAACGTTTGTAGATTATTATGAGAAGACAACTGATGATCATAGAGCTATTGATGAACCACTTAAAGAATTTAAAAAGTTAATCAGATTGCAGCCAGATAAAATACAGTGTGAGTCAATGCGTGAAGTAATTCCAGAAACTCCTATGAATGATTTTTGGAATTTGTGGAGGCCTGCTGATTTGATAGTTGCAAGCAGAAAGATAGTTCATGATACACTTCAACAACAATTATTTCTGTTACACAAGGAAAGATTTTCAAATCTACCTGTACCATTGTGTTATCGCCCAACATATATGCAATGACAGAATATTGAAGCTGAAATTCCTGGAACTGATGAGAAACAAATTCTTGTACTAAATGATATTGTTTTAGTTCCTGTCAGTGCTGTTGAGAGCGCGTTAACGATGGACAAAACTCCATGGACACTAGGATACGTTATAACGATTCACTCGTCACTAGGATTAAATATTTCTGATACAAATATTTGGATTATTGATGATCGGATCGAATGGTCAAGTTTAGTTTATCTCGCAGTGTCTCGAGTCAGAAGAATATTTCAGCTGTGGAGGGTTTTCATAGACTTGACCGACACCGATGATGTGGTTAACAACGAAGTTGTCAAGAAAAAATTATCTGGTTATAAGCAATGTGACAATAAAAAACACGCAACTTTGATCTCGATGTTGAAATTATTATGACACTGAAACAACGACAGAATAATCATTGTGCGAGCTGTAACACAGTAATGTTGTGGCAGTATTCGAATAATAATCCAAGACAGTTTACCGTAGATAGAATTAACAGTTGTCTTGGTCACACCCGCGAAAATGTGATGTTGACCTGTCTTAAATGTAATCGACATACGGGTGCCAGTTTACAGAAGTGAAGGTGGTGGCAACTGTGTCTTCAGGAATTACTTGTAATTGTTCATGTACAAACCCACACTGAGGAGCTGTTGAATCTAATCTGTAAATTGCAGGTCTACCCGTGGATCTTACCACGCTGGAAATTTTATGAGTGGTCACACTCTAAATAGGATCAGTTGCTCTTTTTTTTACCCCCTTCAAGTTCACCAGGTTCATATAAATATCTTACAGTCACATTACCTAGTACTGGTTGTTTTGAAGAAGAGTCATGTCGTTGTATTGGTATATGTTTCTTTGTGATCGCATTGGTAGGCTTCATAAAAGTTGCACGAATAATTTCATTATTTAATGCAGCTATCACACTTGGTAGTCTTGCAACCCATTCACAAGATCTTTTATCTCTGGACTTAAGGTCAGTGGATATTTCCTTTGCATACTGATATCCAAATAATCTCTCTGCAAGTGTTTGATTAAATCGTTCAACGATTGCCTGATCGCGATGAACTGTGGTGTGTCCTCGTCTGATTTTAACGTTATGTTTTTTCATCAGAGATGATACTGCACCAACAAATTCTTTGCCAGGATCAACCTGTAGTAGTTGTGGCCATCGCAAGGGTCCTCGTTGATAAATTAGTTCAAACGCAGATGCAACTTCAGTTGCTGTCTTTCTTGATAGTGGTTCTGCTTCTTTATATCTACTTGCAACGTCAACAACAGTTAACATGTATTTGTATGTGCATGATTGACGTCTACCAATTTTAATGGTATCGTGCGGTAAAAACAAAATATCTGCTTGATGAACTTCATTGGGAGCGCTGACATCAAAATGTGCATACTGAATTTTTTTAGGTGGTGGTAGATAGATTTGACATATTGCCTGTCGTGCTAACCAATTTGCAGCAACAGAACGTGAGACACCTGCTGCATCATCACTGCTCTACCTCTCCAATATCCCTTTGGACTATAATAAACTGATTCCATTATTATGATAATAATCGGTTGATTAATTACCAGCCCCTAGGACTAGTTTACCTTTCAGCACAGATTTTACTAGGAAGCTAGCAAATTTTTCTCTGAGAGATTTATTTTTTATGGAATTTAACGAATGAATCAACTTCACATCTGCAATATGTTGTTGTTGTAAATCTTTATTTTTATATGCAACATCATGAACGTGGCACGCTTGATCAATCGCATTTATTGGATACTCTCTTGGTCTTGGCTGGTCTCATTCATCAAGTCAGAGATCAAGTCGGGCTCCAGGACCACAATAATTATATCCAGGAAGCTGTTTTTCCCCTGGGTATTTAGCCCATGGAACCCCTGGTAATTTTCCCAGTGAAGCAGCGATATCACCACCCCTGACATCTGTATTTGTATTTTTTTGTACCACATTTTACACACTTACCTGTAAGTGCACGCTTCTTATTTTTTGTCATTATTGTTGTTAATCCAGTGGTGGGGTTGGATGCTCTGCATCGAACACAATATAAATTCAAATTATTTATTATATTTGTACAACATGGATATCATTGATTTCTCAGCGACACGAAAACAAGAGCCAGTCAAACATCATCCAGTGCTACCAAATTCTATCAGAGCAATTACACTTGGCCCATCGGGAAGTGGTAAGACACAATTGTTGCTTAATCTAATAATGAGATAGCTCAAGTGGGGTAAGTTATATTTAGTGGCACCATCTGTAGATGATCAGAGATGTTATGAAGTACTCAAAAATTTTAATGAAAATGCACAGTTGCTGGATGAAGACAGTAATGATATTATCGATTCTATCACCGATATTGATGAAGCCCATCTGTGGATGACCTATATGGATTTATTAATAATCTTGTGGTATATGATGATGTGATGCTGGACAAACAATCAAATCCAGCTCAAATATTTTCTCGAGGCAGACACAAAAATACTTATGTGATTTATGTTACTCAGCAATATACACAAATATCTAAAGTGATCAGAGGTAACTGCAATATTTTAGTTGTGTTTAATGGAGTTAATACACATACTCTGCGAAATATTCATCAGACCTGGTTTTCAGGGGATATGGATTTGAAGAGGTTCAAAAACTTCTTTTCAAAAGCTCAAGCTACTCCACATGGATTTATCACAATAAATTTACATGACCCCAGATCTAGGTATTGTGTAGGTCTCAATAAAATTTTCGGTTGAGAGACAGCAGCAGAGAGGGTGACGACATCGAGTAAGTTTCAAAATGTAAAGAAACATGAATAAAAAAAATGAAAACGCGCACGTCAACGATAAAGTAACCCAATAGATCAGTTTGAAGCTTTGGTTTAGAATTATTGACCTTGTATTTTCAGCCTTTGTAGGAACCTTTATTTTCGCGAACGGACGATTCACACAAGTGGTCTGTTCACCCTCTCTGCTGCTCATCCCTAATTTAGGACAAGCATTTATTGACTTCGTATCTTTGACAATAAATATACAAAGTACAGTGGTCCCCTCTCTTGAACAGCCCCCCGAACAGCGGCCACCCGCTCCTTATGGTCAGAATCCGTCGGCACCGACGAGTTTGTGTTCAAAAGTACCCCTCATGAAACCCCTGCGAAAACAAATTCATGACTTCATGAACAATCATGAACGGTTCATGAATGTTCATGAACGTTCTTGAAATGTTCATCATCAGTTCATCATTTGAGTTCATGAACAAATATTCATGAAAGTTCCTCAACTAAGTTCATGAACACTTCAAGAATTTTGATGAATCATGTACTTGAGTTCATGAACACAATGATGAACTTTTATGAACTATTATAGCCTCTTTGAAGTTCCTGAAATGTCATGAACTTGCTTCATGAACAATTCAAGTACTTTGATGCACCACCAAAATATTTCTTAAAAATGTATATGAAATTTCTATATCATTATATTCATAAAATGTTTATGAAAATTCATCATACAAACTTCTCACAATATTAGTGAAATATAAATAAAGGTGAATATTTTTTTTAAAATGATATGATACTGTATAAATGTTCATAGAGATCTTTTATTCAATACTTGTGTACTTAACCTGCGTAGTTCTGGATTAATAAGGGAAAATATTTTCTGGCCAGCATGAACAAAATGTACTTGCTATAAAAGCTTCCAATGACTTTGTTCTAACATTTTTGTCCATTACTGTCATAAACTGCATATTTTATTGACTTTGTCACTGGTTGCCAAGTTGCAGTAAAAACCGAAATATGTAAACAACGATTATCCTAACTGGATGACTGTGGAAGAAGACATGATATGATGTGTTAATATATGCGTGAGATTTCAGCAGCTGAGACTCGTTTTCCCCCACAAACGAAAGAGCACGCAAAGGGTTCTGCAACAAGTAAAAACCTCGAACAAAAAAACGTGGACTCCCATGGAATGGACAGATGAGAATATTTTCAATATCATTTCTTTTAAGTAAGTAGAAGTGTAGAGAAGCGATTATGAAGAATATGAAGGAATTGACTTGGTGAGAGCAAAATTAGGCGGAAAAGCGTACACAGCCAGGATCATCAAAATTACGGTGTGTATCTTTTTCTTGGTCATTCATGATTATTTCAGTGGGAGTTACATGGATATTTTATTGGTTTTTATATGTCATCATATTAGTTTTAACCAAACTAATATACATGATTTTTTTCAGACCCAATTTAAATTTGCTCTTCGAATTTTTGAAAATCACTAAACATTATCATACTCCCCCCCCTTTCAATCTCGATACCAGACGCTGTACTGCATCTACAATAGAAATTTAGATGTTCGGTATCGTTTTCTGTTTCATGACATCACTATTTCTATGATCTGATGTAATTTGGTAAATTAAAACAAAAAAAAACAAACTAAAACTAGTTAATGTGTCAAACTGTACACAATACAGGTGCAAATAACAACGTGATGAAATCGGAAGCAGCTATATGCAACATCTGGAGTCAGAGTGGATAAATTTTTATTGATTAAAACATCCGACTCCTGTGACTATACCTATGGCTTGTCAGCTTCAGTTAAAATACAACTCATGACAAATATTCTCCAATAATATAAATGCTCAGTAAGTTGTGTATTAAGTGTAAGGGATTACATAATTTTGAGTCGGATCATAATTATTCCAGTAAATAAAGTGGGGTACAAAAAAAATGTGCTAAAAGCTGAAGACAATGTTGATCAGAGGTTATCTGTAATTAACTTCATCTTTCTTTCTGATCAAACAGCAGAAAAGTAAAATTATTAGAGGATGAAGTTTGTAGGTTAAGGAGGAAAATTTGATAACTGGAGGATCTTACAGCCAAGATGGAAGAGACATTAAAAAGTGACTGCTGCAGCAATGTTAAAGATCCAAACAGTAATTGGATGGAACAGCTTAAGTTGCAGATGGAGACATTCAGTAGTGACAATGGGTGGGATTTGATTAAATTATAGGCCCTGAACATCTTCACAAAAGAGTTATCTGATAGGTCAGTCTCGGGGGAAAAAGATTGGTCAAGTCAGGAGAAACCCCAGCGGAATTTAGACAGCCCTTTGACAATGAAAGTTAAATATGCTTTAGCAGCTGATTGAACACAACTGCCCCAATATCTCTTAAAAAATTTTCAAAGAAAAATTACCAAACGTACAAAAAGTGTTGCTAAGAGTAAAAAAAAGAATATCGCTTAATGTCAGTTTACATGTTCTTTGTTGCATATTAGAAATTTATCTGAAATTAAATACCATTTTTAAGATAATATGTTGCATTTTATACTGTTTTAAAACCCCCACATCTAAAGTTATTTTATGATTCAGGATGAAATAGGTATTTGTGAGTTTGTCAGATAATCAAATTTTTTATAGGAACTATTCATGAAGTCATGAATCATTCATGTCAGGAACATTGTTCATCATAGTTCATGAATATGTTCATTCACTGTGATGAATGATGATGACCCAGTTTGTGAACTTTTATGAACTGTTCATGGATTCAGTTCATGAATATTTCATGAACTGTTCAAGAACAGTTTGTGAAGTGATGGTTCATGAACAGTTCATGAATTCATTATTTCATGAACTGACCATTTTTCAGTTCATGCACATTCATGATTAGTTCATGAACCTTTTGATGAACTTTCATGAATGGTTGATGAACTAGGTTCATGAACCATTCAAGAACAGTTCATGCCAGCTCATGAATTATTCATGATCATTTCGTAGGGGAAGGCCACTTTCCTGGTGCAGAAGGGGTGGCCATATAAGAGGTGGACCACTGTATTTGTATACCAAATTTAGCATGCTCTGGTAAATATTCTTCTCTTTCTTATCACTCTCCTTCTCCAAAGCCTCTGAAAACGGGAAATGGTCAATATAACCCCCTTGTATGTCATCAATTTATTCACTATTTCTGATGTTAAGTGCAGCGTCAATTCTGTTTTGTGAACTAAATACCTTCCCACAATCTGCTGTTTGTAATGAAAGAACCACTGCAAATCTGGCCAATTTAACAAAAGAGGGAACTGGTCTTCATGATATTTGAACATATTTCTCCACAACTTGATGTTTCTGTTTTACGATCATATTTGTTGCAAGGTTGTATGCCAAGCTTGCAGCCTTTGATGAACATAGGTTAAGCTGTGCAACCATTTCATTAGTGAATGGATTATCTTTTTTATATTCTCAACAGAAATCACATAGCATCCCTCCCTTTTGGTTCTTTATTGAACCAGCTGTATGTAGTCAACCACATCTCTTTTTCTCAGCCTCCAGTTCCATGTGCTGTGGAAGAAGTACCAACTTTATCAAGTCATCAATTTGCGCGATGTCTTCAGTTCCCATCAGAACACAAGAGCTTTCCTCTTGTTCTATAGCATCAATGGTAGCAGATGATCTTACTGTGAAGAAATCATTTATCTTCTGTTTTGACATTCATAAAACGTTCTGCTTGTTACACTCTATACAACTGTCATGGCTGATCAATCGATCAGTTTGTTATTTCCCTCTAGGAGACAATTTAGTCAGGACCCATTGATCGTTTCTGCAAAAACTACAGCAGATCTCAATCATATAGATGCTTCTCTTCAAACACTAAATCTACCTTAGTAGAGCTTGATTGAGATCACCAGAAAAATGGACAACAAAGACTTAATTTGACAAACTGATATTTTTTATGTTTGTTTTAATATTTAAAAATCGGGTACAACAAATTGAGGGAACCACAAATAATGTGCATGACCTTTCCCCACTGGTTTTGAGAAGTTCTGTGACATATTATTTTTTACAAGAATCCCACGATCCAGTGGCCTGCCAAGATGGTTCATTTCCATACCTGCTCATAAGCCCATGTGCACTGTCTGGCCAAGTCTCAAATGTTTCACATATGACTTGAATCACAACCCAAACATTTCAGCCAACATACAGTCAAGTTACAGCATTTACACTCTGTACACTTAGTTCTCCCCCTTGTGTTGATACAGAGCAAAACAAAAGTCTATACAGGTGAAATCAGTCAGTCACATTACTGTGAAGCTGTCACTAATGACCAATACATATGTCAACAATAACTACATGAGTAGTATTACATTATGTAATGCTAAACAGAATTCATATACTAGGTAAAGTACAAATTACTTAAATGAACATATTACTGACCAGGTAACCAAAATGGCAACAACATGCACATTACTGACCAGGTAACCAAAATGGTAACAACATGCACATTACATGATAAGTTAAATCATTAAAGTGTGAAGTGTTGTCTTGGAAAGAATCAGCTGTGAACTAGATAGAAATATTAATGGAGCAAGCTCTTCAGAATTACTCCAAATGTGAAAAAAAAACACAAACTGAAAACATCTTTGCAAGGTCTCCAAAAGCATGTGCTTCCTACAATGAGTAGAAATAACAGCTGAAGTATGGATGGGATTCAGTGCCAATCCCTCTATCCAAGGGAAGATCATTTTTGTCTGACTCCTACTTATGTTGACTGATGACTTTGACCTTTTTAATATTTCTAAAATTAGCAGTTCCTAAGGCATTATAAACCAGTAACATATTTTAAGAAGACATTAGATCCAGTGCAATAAATAAATCATAACATCTCAAAAAGTAATGTAATTAAATTAATTACTCTGGCAAAAGTGAGCAACTGTAATTGCAATTCACTGATTAAATTTGAAAGTGATTTACACCAGGTCTGAGTATTACGAACATATCCATCTTGTAAAAAATACAGCATGAATGCTGATGTTAGTCACTCAAACATTTGTTTCTGGCACGAAAATTTATCTAAAGGACTCTGTAATCATAACATGTGCTATCATAGTCAGAAACAAAAGTTTTACCGTAAAACATGATCTTCTTCTGGCTGTTTGTCTTCTGACTTTTTAATCCAGGCTAAAAACAAAGTTTCAAAATTTATCCTCAGCAGTGGGTCATACACTCCTTTTAGTTTCATCTGTTGCTCTACCTGGACTGAGAACATCGCAAATTTACTTGGAGTAGCCTCTGCTTGGGTGGAATCTACAGTCTCCTCAACTCTCTTGGTACAAAGTAAAACTTGCAAAGAGTTTACAAATTTTTCATACAGAGATTCTTGTTTGGAAGCTGAAATACAAATGCACCACAAAGTAAAAAATCTTAAGTATGATAAGCTGAACTTCAGACAACTTGTATGAGAAGATGTAGTGACAGTAGTTTATCTTGAAGGAAGGCAGGTTAATTAGTAACATTAAAACATGTTTATACCAAACAGCATGGGGATATGTAAAATTCCTTCACTTCAAATCTTTCAAAAAATGAAGATGACAGGCCTCAACAGAATCATAAAAATAATGTGTGAAATTATATAGTAAGTCCAACCTTCTTGTTCCTTCAGTAATTAAGTTTCACTACCTTTCCAAGGAAAGTTTATTTTTGAATGAAAACTTTGAAAATGTTGGATGGTAAAAATCTGCTTTTGATTTTCATAGAATTCTTGATTCAAGCAATAAGAAACAAAAGTTTTCTTTAAAACTCATACATTCTGCACAAAAAATTTTTGTTAAATACTGACTCTCTTGACACATGATTTTACAGATTATCATAATAAGTTGTGACTATATGATGTATGTCCTGCTTACTTACAAATCTCTTTCTTCTCTTTATCTGTATACATACAGAGAGTGTAAGATTTGGATGGTCTTTTTGAGAGACCTTGTAGGATTTTGATTTTTTGTGGCAGGATTTTTGGGAGTCTAGTTTAATTTAGAATTCAGCCTATGGGGTCAGTGGCAAAATATTTTCCTCTCTATGTATTTAGTTTTGTAAACTTATTCAGAAAACCAATTTATAAAACTTACATAGGCCATCTTGCTTGTCCACCACATCAGCAAGTTTTCCAAGGCTCTCTAACATTTCCATAGATTTGCCTGTCAATATGACTTGTAAGAGAATGGGTTGCAGAAATAAGGGAGCCCAGACAGCTGTGCCATGTCTTGACCTCTGAGCACAAGATTTACTGTTTGTCTTTTGTGCTGAGTTGGAATCCTCATTTGCATTGATGTTACTAGCTGAGGCATGGAGTGTGAATGCTCGTTCCCAAAATGTCTCGTCTAAAGATTTGACTTCTCTGTTTCTGGAAATACAATGATGGATCCTGGATTTTCAGTTCGTTCATAAATCATTTAATTTTCTACAAAATGTAAATACTGGTACTTAGAACAAAATTCTGACAAAGAATCTATGTCCAAAATGGAAAAATCACTAAGAACTATCTTCAAAAAACTCAGAGAGAAAAAACTTAAAGCAAGAGTTGCTGACTATGTGATAAAAACCTGATATACAACTGTCTGCATTCTGGGCCCTTACTGTCTCAATAAAAGTATCTGAAAGCAATATGTCATCTGTGCAGCTGTTGCAAACATTTCAAACAATCTGAAACTTAGAGAACAAGGAGACAAAAATAAGTTGCTGCTATTGCTCCAGCCATCTCCGCTAAAGGCTGACTGACTGGGAGCTGGGTGTAGTGCTGACTTAGTCATAGGAAATAACTCAGGATAAGACACTGTCACTCTCTCAAAATCAACATTGTCTTGCTACATTTTGAAGCTGCATAGGTAATATGATTGAAAATAAAATGAAAACTAGTTTTTATACATCATCAAAATATTCTTAGTCAATATAGGACCAGAACAATGTAAAGATGGTCCAAATCAGCAGATGATCAAACTTCTGAGACCTTGTAATGATAAAGTTTTCCAGGTAATTTAGCTGATATCAAAAGATGTGGATACAAGAGTGTTCAAAATTCATGGGAGTCGGTCAGTAAAATACAACAATTCAATCAAATAATGTCCCAAACTGGTCATTATCGTCAAACTCACTCAGGAGACTTTTATTAGCATATTTAGTTGAAATTAAATTTTTAAAAAGTGTAATCAGTGTTTGTGTATCTTACCGCTAAGAAGATTATAGAAGTCTTCAATATCAACTGTAAACATTATCAGGCACAAAATAAATTCAGGCTAAACTGATCTTGAGGCCCTCTATATAAGTGTAACTAAAATAACATGGACAAATCATCATGACTGACATAATGTGAAAGCAATTGGTATACTGTGTATATAAAAATTCTTACTACTGATGTATGTACAAGCAATTGGTATACAAGTATATACAAATTCTCACTACTGGTGTATGTACAAGCAATTGGTATACTGGGTATATACAAATTTTTAGTGATGTATGTGCAAGTAACTGGTATACTGGGTATATACAAATTTCTAGTGATGTATGTGCAAGTAATTGGTATACTGGGTATATACAAATTCTCATTCCTGATGTATGTGCAAGCAATTGGTATACTGGGTAGATACAAATTCTCACTACTGATGTATGCGCAAGCAATTGGTATACTCATCTTAATCTAGCCAAAGTTCCAATAACCATATCTACGCCTTGGCGGATAGAACAGCTATATTGGTGCTTTGTCCTAGCAACATCTATTGGATTTTATGTGTTGCCTCCCTTAGTATGCAATGCCAACCAACCAACAGCTTGGTGCATTGTACATCGGCCGAAAATGGTGGTGGAAATTGACCCAAAAAGGATACTTTGTAAGTTTAACATCGAAAGTATGACTATGTACCAGAGGGAAGCCATTACAGGTCTATTTGAGTGAAAGGTATTTGTGCAAACATGAACCGGCATTGGAAAAGTGCTTATTTATCAGTCCATTCAAGTTGTGTGCTCCCATTGTCTCGATCACATATGAAGAGTGTTCAAATCTGAACAACTTAATTTTGACTGGATGCAGTGGCTTGCCACCACATCCAATGAAATTCACAGACCTGAAGCACAGAAATATCTGCTCGATATGCCAAGGTGTAGACAAGATTATCGGAACCTTGCCTAGCGAAGCTGTTGGTATACTGGGTAATGCAAATTCTCACTACTGAAAACAACATACTTTGTGAACATTCAGGCCCAGTATTAATACTTATTCTGGACTATCATGACACCTTTGAAATAAATCTCGGTATCCAAGCTAGAATTTAGCAAGACAATGTTTTACACATTAAAGCTTTAGCCAGCACTGTTAAAACACCATGCTGTATAAATTAAACACTGATCACTGTATTGTAATAAAGAAGTATTAAATACTGCGATTTAAGATGGGAAATAAAACAAAAAAAGTTTATTTTCCAAGAAAAAGAAGTATTTGCATTAACTTATTGTTTCACGACACTGTAACAGTCATGAAAAAAATGTTACCTAAATGTGCCTCTAATGGAAAATACTGGCACTGTTTCATTCTAAATATTATATTTTTCAATTCAACCATGAATAAAGAAATTAACAAATGAAGAAAAAATTTATTAGATCAAAACTTACAACATCAGTACTTTCTGATGACTGGTATTAACATAGTGGTTTAGGAGTGAGTAGTAAACTTCAACTTAGATTCCATTCTTTTTGATAATGTCAGCATTCCACATGTGCAACATTAAGGTGATTAGCTGTCCATTGCTCAATGTAATTAACAAGCAGTGTAAAAAAATGATGTGTACAGTTCAAAGTGTGAAGATGCAAGATAAACTTAAAAACAATGGAAACAATCCCTTGTTTCAACCTGCCACAATTATGAATCAACTACAAACAATTGACTTTATAATAAATAAAATTTACAAAAAAAACGAATTAAAATCACTTTTCCACAAATGGCAAGATAAACATGTCATGGGGACCATATTGAAAAAGGAAGATGTCACTGGTGAAGATCAGTGTACTGAGTTAAAAACGCCTGGACTCCCATTTAAACAGAGATGTTAATCCCTACCAGCTGTAGAGTATGTAATTGGTGTATCAAAAAAAAGTTTTCTAATGTTCCTATAAAAAGTACTACTAGACAGCTCTGGACCAAGATTTAATAATTTCTATTATCTGATGTTTAACATAATCAATGTTGTGGTCAAATAGATTAAAGACACTCAGGAATCTTTATCATTACAGATATCCCTCACGTGTTCTTTTCTTCCCACTTGGAATTCCCTTTTAGTCTCACCTACATATCGTTTGCCACATTCTGCGCAGTAAGTGAATAGATGACATGTGTAGTACAATATCCTACTAGTTTTTATTTTTATTTGAGATTCATAAATGTGCATCTCAAGATTTTAGATTTATCACTTTTCATACAGAAACTGCAATTAATGGTCTCACAATCTAACACTTTATTTGCAAATGTTTTAACCATTAGGTCTGGATGATTGCTAGAAAACATAGCTCTTATTAGCTGGGATCTAGGTTTATATCCAATCTTCTGTGCAAATATCAGTTGATCTTGGAAGCTTTCTGGTAAAGTCAATTTGACAACTGGTCAGAGAGTTATAATTACATGTGTGACAAAATAATTATCTTTATCATATGTGAAGGTAGCGGATATAACACTACCATTTTTTTAATGTTTTGAATTGGTTTCAGTAGTTCTGAACGATACATTGGGCTTGCTTTATGAAAAACATCTGTAAGGATCAAAGTTGGATAGCTTCTTCTTTCACAGAAGTGAACAAGATTGGAGGCATGTTTCTCAAAGTCCGATTGTTTAGTACAATTTTTTCTAATTCTTAATAATTGACAAAGTGGACCAGATTTGTAACAGTGATATGGATGGTAGGAATCATAATGCAGATAACAATGTTTACCTGCAGGTTTACAGAATAAATCAAATTTTACTGTGTTATTTTCATGAACAATTATAGTATCAAGGAATGTGATTTTTTTTCCTTCCAGTATTTCATTGTAAACTTACAGTATAGGTAGAATTTATTTAATTCAAGCTCTGAACCAATCCACATCATAAAAATATCACCCATAAACCTTAGATAAATGTAAGGTTTATTTGGTGCAGACTGTAGCCTTTTCTGATCAAGATCACCCATAAAAATGTTGGCATACAACTGGCTACATTAGTTCCCATAGTGGCTTTGCCTCTTTGTAGATAATGAGTATGTGTTGAAGGTAAAGTTATTGCAGTGTAATACCAATTTTAATAAAGCTAAGATATTCTGGTTGCAGAGACTGTAATTTGGTTTATTTACTGCTATAATTCTAGCTACAGAAATTAAACCTACATGATTCAGTATGTTAGTGTAGAGAGAGAGGTGACATCCATTGGGACCAAAAAGAATTCATCAGGTAAACTGTGAATTGCTTGAATTTTATTGATAAAATTGGTCGTGCCTTTGATATAAGAAAGTATCATTTTGAAGAATGGTATGATGTGTTCATCTAAGAGACTAGTGATTTTTTCTGTTGGTGAATTGTTTCCACAAATAATAGGACTTCCAGGGATTTTTCATGGATTAGCAGCGACTTGACCACCCCAGTAGATGGGAGGGAATGCCTCCTCTTCCATCATCTTCCCTATGAACAGTTTATTGTGTACTGTATTAATGGACCTTACAACCTAATCAATCAAGCCTATTCATGCTGAATGGATAAAGGCAGCATACATGAACGAGTGTGAAAGATCAGACCTAATTATCCATGAATCTGAGAAGCTGGACTTGTTTAATTCAACAATTTCATTTTTATTTGTCTGACAAACATCTGTGTGTGTACCAGCAGACCTTATTGCTGATTCAGTTTTTTGGTCCAAAAATCAGTGAAGTGTGAGCATCAATATTCTACCCTAATAAATGTATATACATGTTTCATTAGCAACGAGGCTTCATTCAATAGTTAAAATATTTTCGTCATGTTGTTCACTGGGATTAAGCATGCATGGATAAAATGAGACATGTTTTCATGAGATTTAAATTTTTCAAACACAGTTTCACTTGAATGAAGAATCAATCTAAATAAGTATTAAATCTAATTTTCCTATACCATTATTTTTTTCATTTTCAGTAGTACTTCTGTCTTAATACCTTATGGGGCCTTTTCTCATTTTCAGTAGTACTTCTGTCTTAATACCTTATGGGGCCTTTTCTCATTTTCAGTAG
The DNA here is from genome assembly GCA_016617855.1 of Megalonaias nervosa. NCBI lineage: Eukaryota > Metazoa > Mollusca > Bivalvia > Unionida > Unionidae > Megalonaias > Megalonaias nervosa. The sequence continues at coordinate 28,271 of JAECUM010035473.1, forward strand.
TACTTCTGTCTTAATACCTTATGGGGCCTTTTCTCATTTTCAGTAGTACTTCTGTCTTAATACCTTATGGGGCCTTTTCTCATTTTCAGTAGTACTTCTGTCTTAATACCTTATGGGGCCTTTTCTCATTTCTCTTTATCCTTACTTATACCTCAACATACTGACTTAAAGCAGTGAGTGCAAATTAAAGTTATCTGATACCATACAGATACGTGTGCACAAAAACAAACACATTTAAAACATAATATTTTATTATCAGATTACACAAATGACATTGATTTTTCAAATAGTTTTGTTGATCTCTAGGAATGAAACACTAAGAAAGGTGGGGGGGACTTCTTCATTATAAGTAATTTTTCGTTTGGTCATTAACTTTGTCATATGTGGCAAGAACAAAATCCATGAAAATTAGTGAAACCACAGAATGCATTTGCAACTTCCTCAAAGTGCTTGTTGAATTTTTTTTATCACTAAAATGATCTTCCTGCATCTGTGACAATGCCGGATGATGTTACTATGTTGACAGATGTCATACACTCCAGAACAAAAACTGTTTTTATGGTGTCTGCAGTATGTACAAAATATAAAATGCTTTACTGCTGCACTTCACAAAGTCAAACTCCATGAACAAGGCTTTATGAAATTTACTTTTCATTGACTTTGCCTGATTTGCAGACAGCTAAATCACATTATGACATTTAACCTTAAACAGCGAATCACACTCCCACAGTGAAACAGCTCCTAAATTTATCATCGCAACTACAGAAATAGTCACATTTTGCATTTTATGAATGGAGTAAAACCTAACTTCAAACCAGCTGTCAGTGATCATGAACTAGTCAAGAAGCTTTAAAAGATAGCTTAAATATTCTCAATCAAGACAGTGAACTGTAACTTTTGAAACTTCAAAACCCATCTTTGATTTACCTAACTTCATATAAATTAGATTGTTCCATTTATGTACTTAACCTTAGCAAATCAGCTTAATGGGCTCTACCACAACAATGCTAAATGGACAATCAAACACACAATCATCCTAGCTATTGTCAGTCAGTTAAATAATGTGTGACATGATGGTTGTTTATCTCTGACATCCATTCCTTTTCAATTGCCTTTATGATAATTAATGTAAAAAGTGCCCAGTGGTGACATTTTTCTGTGTATTAAGTATGCAGATAGCAAATCATGACTGCTTACTGTTTAACAGGCAACAGGTTATATGCAGATACTGTGGTGTTAAGAAAAGTTCTTATTGACTCCAAATGTGTACTGCATTTACAAGACAATACAAAATCATTCTTTTCTATGATATCAATGTATAGGTATTTTTAATGAGTTGATAAAAACCAGAGATTAGATCTGGTTTTCTTTTCCTTTTATACCTTTGTTCTTAATATCTGCTTCAAAAGCAATTCACTTCAGGAGCAGAATTATTGGTTGGAAGTCACAGGCTTTGAGCAACCATGGAGTCACAACCAATATGACTTCTGTTATTACCCCTGTTCAAGTACCAGTAATTACCTTGATTAGCCACTACAGGTGCCACCTCACATGAAATGTATTCAGTTTACTCATCTAATTCCCATACTCATTCACATTTGCAATGCACATTCAACCTGTTGAGGGTAAGCTATCACAAGATATAATACACAGTCATTAATATGGAAAGTTTACCACTCAATAAACAGACTTATTTTCCAGCTTCCAACTACACTGGTTACAAAGGGCTTCCTAAGTTGGCTAGAATTTATCTAACACAGAAAAAATTATGACCTAAACACAAATACTTAACCTATGCTCAAGAAATAAACTTAAAACTGAACCCAAGTCAGAGAAGCAAGAAATAAGTTATAAACTTTTGTGATAAAAGTGTAGTGCTCATCTAGAGAGATCCGTTCATCAAGTTACATTATTTCAAACATAATAGTATGGATTAAAAATTACGTGGTTGAGATGCAGTTTACTGTAAATATGCATATACATTTATATGTACCAATGCTGGGATAGTGCAATACTTTTCTGAGGTTAACTGAAAGTAAATTCTAAAGTTCAGAAACCAGTGATAAGTATTATGACTCTATGGTTTTAAACTAAGCAAGAGAAAAAGAGTGAGAAGCAACAAGTTTTTTAAAATTTAACAAATAATTTATTTCCACAGAATAAAAAGTGAAAATGTAAAAAGAACTTATTGCGAATTAAATCCCAACTAATCGTAGAATTTCTAACACAAGTCCTAATGTTTAAAGTTCTAAATAGACTTTAGTGATATTCAAAAAAAAACAACCAACGCTGGAAGTGTTGATGTGCCTGTGATGGCCAATGTCATAGTGATATGCCAACAGTAGCAGCAGAGAGGGTGGACCCTACAACTTTTTAGAGACCTTATTTTTTGAAATTAAGGGTTCCTACGAAGGCTGAAAAAAAAGTTTTTGTCTTAATAATGAAAACTTCTCTAACTGACCAGATTTTTTCTGATTTTTTCACGTACTGGTCACTACGCGTATGTCATTCACCCTCTCTGCTGCTATAAATTAAACAGCCAGTATAGATATTATCAATAATGAGTATTGGAGAACCACATTCAGCTAAATAAACTCGAGAGCGACTAGAGGCAATTAAAAAATATCTACCTGTTCGTGATTCTGTTAAGCAACAACTACAATCGCGTCAGGAGTCTCAGGTGGAATTTACAGAAGGTACAGAAAAATTATTTAAACCGATTGTCGAACCAACAAAGAAAATTGTTGCAGCAACTGAGGCAACACAACGAGCTCTTGCAACATTGCCTGCTGATATTGCTGGTTGTATTCAAGTTGCTCAACCACCACCACAAGCACCACAAGCAGCTCAACCACCACCACAACCACCAAGAACCAGAACTAAGATAATAGATAAATTTACGCCTGAAGGTATTGCTGCTATCAGGGACCCAAACCAATTATTTGATATTGCCGCGTTTGGATATTATGAAAGAAAAAAATATGTAAAACCAGAATATATTAAATCATGAAGCTCTGCCAATTGGATCAAGGATATATATCGCGTCGCTACTGGTATTCCAGAAATCAAATCTAATAAAGATATTATGAGTTTTAATGAATTTGATGAGGATATACATAGATATATAAAAGAGACTGAACAAAGCAAACGATTATCACAACCACCACAATCTGAATTATCACCAATATCATCACCAAAACTTAAATTTCCATCACCAGAGCAACCAATACCACGACTGCAACCACTACTACAACAACACAAAATACTAGAACGACAACAAGAAATACAACGACAACGAGAACAACGAAAACAACGAGAACAAGAACGACAAGAAACAATAAAACGATTACGAGAACAACAAAAAACACAAGAAGAATTTGCAATATTACAACAACCACTACTACAGCAACAAGAGCTACAACAACAACAAGAGCTACAACAACAACAAGAGCTACAACAACAACAAGAGCTACAACGACAACAAAAACGAGAAAAAAAACGAGAAAAAAGAACGTCAAGAGAATCATTTCGTCATTTTCTAAGATCACCAAAAGTATCACCGAAACCAATTGAAGAGGGAGAAGAAAAAGAATTTCAAGACGATCCTGGCGCAACTGGAAGTGGTTTAGGAAGTGGTCTTATTACCTGTCCCAATAACGTCCTTGCTGATGTTGATCGACTAGAAATCCTCATTGGAGGAAAACGAGCTGGTAATAATTCCCCAGAAATCATTAATGAAGCAGCTGATATTTGTAAACGATTATTTACAGGCGGTATCATGGATATTAATGTATATCGGTCTCTCATTAATGAAATCGCCGATGATTATTATAGTGACTAAGTATGTAATTAGTGATAAAGTCACTTAATAATAAAATGATCATACACAATACTCGTGGACCTACCATGGTCAGGGTAATCAACTCTCGATTACCAGTATACAAAACGACCTACGGAGATGGATTAGGTGATGTTGTTCAGGGTCTGTTTAGAAGAATAGCCCCAAAAGCAATACCGATTGCAAAGCAGCTAGGAATGAAAGCTATTGATGTTGTTCGTGAAAAGGGTATAGGCGCTGTTGGTAATCTTGCTAGCAAAGCATTCTCAACAATTAAAGATAGACTATCACGATTAATACGCAGACCACAAGCGACCCGACCTCAACCTGTGAAATTGGCCAGCACTGAGGTGATGCCGGCAAATGTCAGTAAAATAATAAATCAAGCAGCTAATCAAAAACTAGCGGAGTTAGCTGATATCCCGATGTCAGAAAAGGAAAAAAATATAACCGCTAGTCTGATAGCAGGAAGTGGTCTCACTTCCCGAAGTGGTCTTCGAGTTAGACGAAGACGATAATAATAAAGATGTTTAAGCGCATATCTGACCCAGCGTTTGACATGGACGCACCAGTTCTCAAAGATGAGTCTGTGCGCGATTATCAGTATTATTCTTACGATGCACGAATTCCAGATCAGCGTGGACGAATCGAACTACAGGTTCAGGATACAAGTAGATATTTCTTACCCGCTGAAGCATTTATCGAATTTGAAGGTGAAATTATAAGGACAAATGATGTTGAATACGTCGCTGATATTAGGGTTGGTTTTGTTAATAATGGTATTATGGCGTTATTTGACAGCGCTACGTACATGTTTGATGGAAAAAATATTGAATCAATCCAGAAAGACGTTGATGTTGCTACAACAATACTAGGCCTTGCAAGATACAGCGACGATTATTCAAGATCAGCTGGACCATCAATGATGTTTGCAAAGGATACAACTGACCACGCTGACAGTAGAAATCAGATTATTCGACGACCAAAAGATCGAGCTGTTGCTCCTGCTGATGCTGATATTGAAGATCTATCTTTTCCAAATTCAGAGTTTAACTTAGGATTTGCAGCACGTAGATCAATGTTAAGAGGTAATAGGAGAAGATTTTCATGTGCAATTCCACTGTCACATATATTTGGATTCTGTAGAAATGTCAGAAAAGTCATTTTTGGAGCCAAACACACGGTTGTACTTGTACGAAAAGGCGATGATAATGATGCATTATGGAGACCTATTGGTGATGCTGGTAAAGTAATACTAACAAAACTTTCCCTGTGGATGCCAGTGATGACTCCATCAATATCTGAAGAAGACCGGTTGTTATCTTTTATGAGTCAAGGTGGTAAATCAACGTTGTCATGGTTAACAATGACCACAGATGCTGTTCAGAGTGCAATTGATGGTTTATTTACATGGCAGATAGCTTCTCAGCAAGGTGTTTCTGCACCAAGACATATATTTATTGCGTTTCAAAATACTGCACGAGTAAACTCGCAAACACATAGTCATATGATATTTGACCAACTCGGTGTTTCTGAGGTTTCATTAAGGATAAATGGACATCAAGAACCATCCGAAGATATTTTGTTAAATTTCGATCAAAACCATGTAGCACGTGCATATCATCGATTAATGTCGTTCATGGGACGTGATCAAAATATTGATACTGGTTTACAAATATTGCAGCTAGATTTTACATCGCTGTATCCGATTTATTACTTTTCACTAGAACATTTAGATTTAACCAGACAATCTGTTGTAGATATACATTTTCGAGCTCGTGTAACAATAGGAGTTATTGCTAATTACAGAGCAATAGCCGTTATACTCAGCGATAAATCAATGTTACTCGAAGGTGTTGGTGGACGAATGAGAGTTATTGATGCTCCAGTAGAAAATATGTAAATAAACAGTAATTAGATCATCCATAATATTAATAATGTCATATCATCGCGTTAGTGTGAGTCTGACTCCTGGTCAGATTAAAAAGCTGCAATCAGCATCAAAAAATAACTATGGAATAAAAATATCGCTAAAGCGAGAACAGATGACCGGTGCAAATAAACTATCGTTGACTGAGCGTCAGTTCAAAAACT
>JAECUM010035475.1:0-64194 GCA_016617855.1 Megalonaias nervosa
CTTAATGACTCCGTAGATGAGGTAGTTGCAACAAATTTATCGACAATAATGGCTATCCTGGTCCTAGTGGGTTGCTGATAATAATTGAGAGCAATTCATCAGGTATACAATATTTCCTGCAATTTGTTTTTATTTTATTTAAAATTATTGACAAAGCAGAGTACTATGAAAATCTTTACTGCGATCCTGACGGTGCATTTGCTTACAAAAAATATCAATCAGTTGTGGACAAAATTTAAAAGAGACAAAAAGCAAGAATGCAGAATGAACTGAAAGATGATTACATGGCTTCAAAGAGGATTCTATGCTTCACTAAGTTTTGGCATCCATCTGCATGTAGAGCAAGCTTGATGACTTTATAATCACATCGATTTCAAAAGGTCAAAATAAAAGAAAATAGTTATGTCTACTGTTTGCTTATTATTGATACATTTCTAACTTTTTAACAACTGCTAGGATAATTGTCATTGTTGCAGGAATAGATACTTACATTGCAAAACCATCAATTACTTAATCAGACTAGACAATGTTGATAAAGATTCCGTCTCGAATTATTAAACTTCTTTATGTTGCTGTTCTGCTTGTTAGTCTACAGCATCCAGGCATCATTTTACTGCCTAACGCATATCTAGTGTTTAAACCGGATCGTATAGGTCACAATAACATAATTAATCACATTACGACAGCGGTATCGAATGCAACATGATTTGCTGTATTAATGCTGGTCTCCTTCTCAGTCATAAATTGAAGAAAACAACATTTTCATAACATCTCAAGAATACTGTTATGCTGGTAATTTACAGGTAAAATTGTTTCCTATGTTCAACGTCTAGTTCTTCTCTTCTCCTTAGATTTCAGCTTGTTTTGGATTTGGCTCAACAAAAATAATTGCAAGAACATTGTTTAAATAATTCTGGCATAAGTAGCCATGACATTCATCTAAAACATTCTTGTCCTATTTTCCTAATGATTTCTTCCATTAATTAACCAACTGTTCGATATCATAGTTAGTCAGTTCATCACTATCGGTTGAAGCTATATATTTGCTCATGGATTAAAAAAAAAAAAGTCTCTTTTGCATTTTATTCGATTCTCTGTTTCAGTATAACATAAATTGAAGGCATGCATTTTATATATTAATACTGTATAGCAGTGGAGTGATCTAAGTCCTTCAAAAGCTTTCATACGTTGTATGTTAGTCAGTCTTCTAGGTAACTATTAAACTAGAAAACAAAATCAGTGTTAAAAACAAACAATAACGATTTCGCTAAAATCAACTACTCCTGTATTATGAGAGTGTGACTGTTTTGTGCTTTCTGAACAAGAAAGGAGTACTTCTGTACCAAAAAGACTGTATTTTCTGTTCGTACGTGTTCGTACGAAGTACGACTGCCGTTTTGAAAGGCAAGCCAAAGAACAATTGTGTGGCTTCGGCCAAGGAAAAAAGAAATTCCCTAATACAAAGCAGAACACTTAAGGTGTCAACAAAACTTGTGAATGTGAAAAGCACCAAAGGTGCAAACTAAAAGGAAGGTACATGTGCAAAATATAACTACAAATACAATAAAATCCGTTTCCTACTATAAAGTCTTTAGATGTTATTTTAATCTATTTTAAAAGGGGGGGGGGGTCATGTAATTTATTAAGTAAAATGACATCAGGTGTTCCCCTGTTATAACTTTCACAGACTTTTGAGGAAAAAAAATTAGACTGCAAAACAAATTCACGACATTGGCAATGCTTTATTAGAGGGACTGAACAGTATTTAGCATTTAGAAGGAAACACAAAATAACGTAGAAAGTTTTGATCCAGTTGGAGGTTATTATGGCAACTTAAATTAGTATGGGAATAAAATCTGCTAGATTATGTGTTGCGAAAATATTCATCGGTGTAGTTAGTCTTCTGGTTGTCACTGGACTTACTTCAACACGTATACGATTTGTCGCAAAAGCTTTCAAAAAGAAGTTGATATACAAATTTTTAAATATGATCCGCAATAAAAGTGAATATGTACTCCGGACATCATAAGGAATGCATTAAGTGATAAAGGGATCAACCAATAGTGTTGTGTATATCTATTTTTTTTTTTTATACTCATGGCACATGATTTTATTTAACTTTTATATTTTTATTCATGTTTGTAAATTGTATATAATATCTTTAGTTAGATTTTGCCTACGTGATCTGAGTCTTTTAAGAACTTAGCAATTACATAGGATCTATAAATAGATGATTACCTATGTGTTGACAAGTGCTAATAATATTATTAATGAGGAATTTGGCTTAATGTTTCATTGGCTGATGGGATTTAGACGAGTCTAGAAGATTTCAGTAACTTCCCTTTGGTCGGGCTAGGTCACATGAATATGCAGGTTTGAGGCAACATGAATAGTAAAAGCCCTCTCATGGGGTATATTGCGAGATATAGTCGCCGTAGAAGGTGTATATACGGAAAGAACTGAGCAAACAGATTAATTCCGATTTTGGAGTCATCCTCATTTCTTGTGTTCCTGTTGTAAGTCTGCTGACATGTTTTATGTTGTACTTAGATATTATTCTACAAGACGCCACCATCATCTCACTGTACAAGAATAAAGGCGCTAGAGCTGACTGCAACAGCTACAGCGGAATCTCTATGATCTCCACTGCAAGGAAGATTCTTGCCCGCACCATCCTGAACAGACTTGTCGCAACCATCTCAGAGGAAGTACTACATCAATCAGTGTGGATTTCGTCCAAGCCGCAACACAGTCGGCGTGATCCTCACTGTGAGGCAAATACAGAAGAAAAAGAGAAATGCATGGAACAGCACATGGGTATCTATATAGTGTTCATCGACCTCACCAAGACTTTCGACTCTGTAAATAGAACAGCCCTGTGGTTCGTCGTTGGAAAACTTGGCTGACTCAACAATTTCACCACACTTATCCAGTTGTTCCATGACAACATGACAGAAGAGTTTTTGGCCAATGGGGAGTACTCATAGCACTTTGGCGTCACAACATGAGTGCAACAGGGTTGTGTACTCACACCTGTGCTATTCAACCTCTTCTTCACCCAAGTCATGCTGCATGCAGCGAAGGACCTAGACATTGAAGTCTATATCAAGTATCACTTTGATGGATCCCTGTTTGACTTGCGTCGGCTGTCTGCAAGAACAAAGACGCAGTACAGACTACTTCTCGAAACTCTGTTTGCAGATGACTGTGCACTGATGGCACACAAGGAAAACCAACTACAGACCATTGTGAATAAGTTCTCTGAGGCATCCAGGCTGTTTGGTCTGACAATAAACCTGGATAAAACAGAGGTACTCCTCCTTACACAAACCCACCACAACTCACCATCAAAATCAATGGGAGACAGTTGAAGAACGTGGAAAGCTTTACATACCTGGGAAGCACAATGTTTTCAGATGGTCGCTGTACAATGAAATTACAGCCAGGATCCGGAAAGCAAGCGAGAGTAGTGAAGGGGGACGATATAGTCCCAATGGGAAAATACATTACAGACCCCCTGGGATGATATAGCCTCAACATTTATGAACAGGGTGGGACGATATAGCTTCAAGGGAAAAATAGAACAGGGGTGACGTCACGGGACTGGACACTGGCAACAATGTTGCAAGTGGCTGACCTCAATCGGGTGGAACAATGGCAACAATGTTGCAAGTGGCTGACCTGAATACGCGCTACCACAGGTAGAGGCAAATACATACAGTAGAGACATAGACATATATCACACATCCATAGAATGATGTTCATCAATCTATCATACCTAAAATATAAAATCGACTAAAAAAAAATTTAGGGAAGAGAATAAATGAATTGGAGGCAAACATAAAATATAAAATCGACTAAAAAAATTTTAGGCAAGAAAGAATAAATCTTTTCGAGGCATATGATGTGGACCTGAAAAGGGCCTTTGGTTCATCTTCTTCTATATTCTCCACTTCTTCCACTTTTCCAATGATTCCTTTCTTCTTCTTCTTTTCCTCGTCTGCTATCCAGTCAGGATGTCCCATTGCTCTAAATTTTTCTTGCACCTTTATCCAATTGTTATTCATTCTGTCAATCTCCTCTTTCTTCTTTTTGTTTTCTTTTTCCTTTGTCTCTTTTGCCCATGTCTCTTTAATCTTCTTCATTTCTTCTTCCAATACCTTTTTCATCATTTCCTCGGCTTTTTTAACTGGACTAAGCCCCATTTGACAAAAGACCACTCTGTCAAAATTAATATATCTTCCACAAAGCACCTCACTCTGATGACAACATCAAGGGCCTGCTTCAAGGTGCCTACTCTTACATATTTAAGTTGAATGAAACCTCTTAACTTCTGTACTTGTTCCTCTATCATGCCTAGCACTTCATCCCTGGCTACTTTCAGGCTGTTCGCATAGTCTAGGCTGCCTGGAAACCTCCATTCCTGTTGAAGCCTTTCCACCACATAGGCTCCATCCAACATCCAGTACCAACTGTGTTTTAACTGTTTAAACACGTGCATTTCCAAAGGTGTTGAGAAGTCAACGCGGGCAGCCAGACTGATGATGATGATGATGATGTTAAATTTTAGTGGTGTTCGTACAGTTGTACATGTACAACTGATTTATTCTTGCACAGCAGGATGATAAATTTATCCTGGGGGAAGGAATTAGAGCCACATCCCCCAGGCATTTATGCGCTCAATGAGTGCTGTTAATTTAACCGTCAGGTAGCGAAACAGTAGCTTTCATGCTATCTGAATGTTAGGCTTGTTTTGAGTGGGAATAGACCCATCACGCATTCTTGTTTCAGTCAGGCAGACTGACGAGCACTCCGCTTTATATCCGTGGAGCACGGACGTGAAGGAAAACATCACTTACACTCACTTCACATATTATATACTATCCACACAGACGGGAAGAGAAGAAAAACACACACCATATATACTAACCACACAAACAAACGAGAACGCACACAAACACACCATATCTACTATCCACACAAACGTACGCGAACGCATAAAACACACCATATCTACTATCCACACAAACAAACACGAAATTATCTACTAACTTATCCATTAATAAGAAAAATCCTACCCTTTGGTGACTTCTCCTTTTCTTTGGACGAGGGTGTCTTTTCAGGGACAGACGTTGATGTTTGGTTAAGCGTTTTTTCGGATGACGTGACTGTCCTTTTCTTTTTCCTTTTCCTTCTTGGACAGATGAACGACGATGGTGACGGTGTGTACGTCTTTGAGGGGACATCTTTGGGCGTTCAGGAGCACAAAAACACTGAACCCATCGTTTACCTCAGGCCCTTTTTATGCTAGAATGCGTCGCCACTGATTGTCGGCTCGTCGTATCATTTTCATGGCAGGCATCACACGTCGTGGAAGGGGTTCGCAACGGACTCAATCGGGACAGTTCTTGCTTGGACAAATCCAGTAAACTCTTTAACACGCCTGATCTCTCTTGGGCTTTGATTTTGGGGGCAGGTACTTTGTGAGCAGCGGCCACTGCCGCTAAAGAGGGAGAGGATGTTACCACTGGCGGAGAAGTTTTTGGGTTTCCAATTTTTCATCAAATTAGGAAAGACACGTGTCAAATCGGGTTTGGCAGGCATCACCAGCAACGGAGAAGTGGAAGAAACTGAGGCTACTGGAGACGCAGTCATCGATGCTACAGGTCGTGGTTTGCGAATGTAAGGTTGCGTCCTGGGGGCAGTACCTCTCTTGCGGGTAGATGGTGTTTTCTGTGGGCTTTTCTTCTTCTGAGGCTGTGAAGAGGTCTTGACACCGTTGCTCTTTTTCGTTTTCTTCTGGGTAAGTTGGGAAGTGGCTTTTTTCTTGGGGAGGACTTTAGGAGCATTGAGCTCCCATTTTAAGAGGAAACGAATGATGACACCTCCTAGAGAACCGCTACCTCCCGGTATCAAAATGATTTGCTTTTTGCTTTGAGTGTCGATGCAAGGATCGGCTAGTTGCGTCAGGGCTACTTTGTTTCTCTAAAAAAAAAACGTTTGGTTTGATGTGGAATCTGAATGATGCCTTGCAGTAATTGACGTGTTGTCACCGTAAACCATCGTAAGACTTCTCTGAGACTAGCTTCTAAGACACGAGCACGAATTTGTGGATTTTTTTCGCGACTGATACCGTACAAGGCACGAATCACGGGAAGACGAGACTGAAGGGACGTCATGTTGACGATGTGTGAGATAGACCCAAAGTGACTGAGGTTTTTATAGACTTTTTTGGTTGTTGTTGTTGTTAAGTCGACGACGGCGACGTGTACACGACAGGCCCTCCGTCTTCGAACCAGTGGTGAAACAGATGGGTACGAAAGCGTAAATAATCGCGAGGGGGGGGGGTAAATCCACGAGTAAATAAGCATGTGGGGTTTGAGTGGCTTCGTCGTACGCATGAGTCAGCCAAGGTGTTCCTAATTGTTTGGCTAAGACTTGCACTTGTGATTTATCTCTAGGACTTTTAAACAAGACCACGTAATGGGCATTGAGGCTGATGGTGCGATGGGCTTTACTTTCTTGAAACAAATTTTGGGTAATGTAAATGACACTGTCATTACGATGATGCCCTTTAGCGTGAACCACAGTTCAATTTCTTCTTCGTCCTCTCCTAAGATGACCAGATGGGTTTGACTAGGGTCGTCGTCTTAGCCAGGAATGCCTTCCACAAAGACGATGGAATTGCCTTGACTTTCTTGCAGAAGGTTGTAAGCCGATTGCCACTCTTTGTAACACCACACGATTCGTTGAAGTGGACGATCGATCAAATGATGTTTATGTTCGATCAAATGTTTGACAAATTCGGTTTTGCCTGAACCGCTCGGTCCGGCAATGAGCTATTAAAGGGTTGGCGAAGATACAAGGTCTCCCAACTGGCACGATCTAAGTGTTCGTCGATGACTTTGAAAGTGGAGGAAGAGGGAGCAGAGACAGTAGAGGTTGCCATAGTAGTGTAAGGAATGTCACTTTTCACACAAAGACAGACAAGACAAGAGTTTTTATACTTTTTTTCAGGACACGTTTATTGTCATCTTTAATTGTGAACAACACGAAAGACAAAAATACATAAAAGCCAAATGGTTAAGTACAAGAATAAAAGACACATCAAAACGATCATAGTGGAATATAAACAAGTCTCTGTACAACATTTTTGGTGATCAAGATGTGGTATCGTAGGGACAGTGTGTAATGTTCTTAGAGTCTCTACACTCCTTGGCACAGCCACACAGGGTCCTCCCGGAATGGTCTTTCGGGGATGTCAATGACGGTCCTGTCCTGCCCTGTCCTGAAGGAAGTGGTTCTTCTTCTTCTTCTGGCACTGTCATTAACACAGGTTTAAAAGTTACTTTCTTCACTGAACGTTTCAATTTTTTAGGATGACAAATCTTGGGCATAGTGTGCCACTTCTTTTGTCCAAGCCTCGAAACCCCAACTTTTCCAGTCACGTACATCTTTCCCGTGAGGGTGTAAGTTCCAAGCTACACACACATCGTCGTGCACATCTTCAGTACCTAAAAGTTGACGAATCTTTCTTTCCTGTAGAGGACGAGAAGTATCGAGATGAAAGCGCAAAGCTTTTAACAGAATAAGTCTCTCGTGTACATTTAAAGGGACCACTTTCATGCATTGGGTGGTATGTACTGTTCGTAAAGAGTCCACAAGGAGTCGGTCGGTAAACGAAATGCCAGAAAGCAAGTCACTAAGACACACACCACACCTCGACCCCAATTCAATGGACACAGTTCTCGTAATAGGTGTTGGTAATCCTCCACTGTATGAATATTGTCTTTGATTTCCTTCCACGGAATCTGCTTTGCCACGAATGATAAAGGTCGTGGCATGGCAGTCCGTTTTTATACCTCTTTTGTCGGAGGTAAGAAATGTACTTTTTGCACAGAAGTGGTGGTACTCCGTCGACGTATCCAAAACATTTAGTCACTAACTCACATACCACACGTCGGACAGAAGTGTCTTCTTCAGCTAAGTTTACATTGTGTAAACGATTTTGGTAACCCTCTAACTCATCTTTTGGAATTCGGTGTAGAATGGCTAGCCTGTAAGAAGTTGGATGAGTAGCAACCAAAGTCTTCTGGTCCTCGTCCAGTTGAACAATGTCTGACCACTGGAACGCTTCCACATGAATCAGTCCTCTTATAACATTTAGGTACCAGTGGTTCAAACATCGGTGACGTAACGGATGCGATAGTTCTTTGCGTTTCATTTGTATTTTGACCAACTCTCGGTAAATGCGTTCTCTCAACTCCACAGGCAAACCACGAATGTTCTCTTGTAAAGTATCCATGACTATGTCAGTCAAACACTGCTCCTAGAGCAAAAGTGACGGATGTAGTGAGCAATTTCTGGCCACTGCCATTCCAGGAAACGGTCAAGAATGTCATTATAAGCTTCTACTATAAACGGTCTAAAGTGAAATATTCGGAAGAACGCACACTTGATCCAGAGAATTCTGACTTGTTTGTTGACTTTTGTCAATTTTCTCTTGTGAATTTCTCGACATAAAAGTTCCTCTGTCACCAATTGAGATTTTGCTCTCACAAGTCCCTGCCAAATTTCCTTGTAGATCGTCTCTTGCAATTCGTTTGGTAATCTTTCAATAATATTTTTTAAATGGGGTTTAAATACTTGTCTAGGTGTTGTCCAACGTTTGACTTCTAGCCAAGCTGGTTTCTTAAACGACATGGTCAGCCCACTTCAATGACGAGGTCCTACTGAAGGTTGGTAATGAGAATCCGGAGACCATCGAGCATATTCCAGGTAAGCGGAATCTTTCTGTTCCCATTCCTGAAGTAACACACCGCAACTGAAGCACTTGACTTTATCCCATTCACCAAAGTAGACAAATCCGGCTCTAGCTAATTCTTCGGGGGTAGGTCCTCCCAGATATTTAGGCTATTTTCCTCGGAAAGTTTGGAATCGACTTTCAAAGTAACAGTATTCAGGCAATCGCACAGGGAACGAATATTCGTCTTCACAGGTTCATTTCGATGAGGTTACTCAGTTTGCTCAGTTTTGGATGACATCCGTAGGGTGGTAGCCGCATGGTTTCATAATTGACATCCACCATAAAAACCAGTAAAGTGAAAAGGTGTATGATGACGAGTGGCATCGCTTTCGCATCCGTCAGGTTTGACACGCACCGCATCACTTTCCATGGTAGGTGTAGTCATAGCAAAGTTACCATGATGTGGTACTGAATCGCTGAGGTCACAGCGTACGGCATTACTATCATCGGAAGGTACAGCACCGCAATCCACTTGAGAATCAACGAACTTGAATTGTGCC
Source organism: Megalonaias nervosa (assembly GCA_016617855.1). Lineage (NCBI taxonomy): Eukaryota > Metazoa > Mollusca > Bivalvia > Unionida > Unionidae > Megalonaias > Megalonaias nervosa. Next base: position 9,307 of record JAECUM010035475.1, read on the forward strand.
TGTCTGAATTTCATTTGTGCTTCTTTGAATGGATTCATCTTTCTAGCTTGGTCTTGGTAGTCACAATGAACTATCGGTCTTGAACGTTGGCGATTTTTATATGCTGACCAATATCAGTGTGTCCGTAAGGTAAAGAGAAGTGGTTGGGAAGCCGAACTCTCTTCTGGTACACGATTTGATACACCTTTGCCAAAGGTCGACTGACGATTTGGTGTGTGGGTATACGTACAATCTTGTGAGGTTTGTAGGTGGTCACTTTAAAGTTTCCATCCTCTCCCGACTGCAAGGCTTCTTTCAAGACGCCAAAGTTCACCACTTGAAAGGTGCTACAATTGAGAGTCAATCCTTTCATTTTACACTTGGTGTGCACTTCTCCATGTGGGTTCCGGTATTCGTAGCCGTAATTTTTGGGACCACCACTAGCAAATCCTGTTGTCGGGATGTTCGTCCCTCCAGGCTCCTAAACGGTCTCCTTTGATGTCAAGGTGACGTTGACCTAGTCGATCGAAGTAGATGCAACTGTCAGTGTCGAAGTACAGCACATTATCTCCTAACTGGTGTAGCGCTTCGTACAATTTTAAGCGAGCATGGGCTGTCACGTAGGCCGCAATGATGACATTTCCAAATTCGTCGGCTTCTACAAAGTCCAGTTCTTCGTTGTAATTGACTAAGATCAAGTCCTCACGAACGACGTCCACGTGTTTCATGCATTTGATTTTCTCGTGAATCATCTGGAAGTATCGGGAAGGTTTTGTCAAATACTCATTCTTGGGTAAACACGGTCGTTGTGCCATTTTGCCCAACAAGCAATTTAACATCACTTTGGCAAACGACAGCCTTCCTTCGTTTTTATCGATGTGGTCTAAAGTGATGCCCTCCTGCTTCCAGTATTTCTCTTTGAATTTCTTTTGGTCTTCGGGAGTGTGACACCAGGAAGGATAGCCCATGGCTTTTTGTTTCAGTTTTAAAAAGGCATCCACGTAGTCTGCGAAAATGACTTTGTGAGTCTCGTTGCCCTTGTGATATTTTTCTGTCTTGGGAAAGTGGTAAATATTGTACACTTCTAACAGTTGGTATCCCAGGTCCAGAGCTTTGAACAATACCACGCTGACCTTCGTTCCTGTCAAGGCACGTTCTTCCTGAGTGTGCTGACAGGATCGGTATTGGTTGCACGTTTCGGCACAAGTACGACACAAGGGAAACATCAGTTTTCCTTGGCAATGGTGAGATAAAACCGGATGGTACAAGTTTGTGGGAGGCAAGACTTTGCATTTGATCAATCCTTCGTATTGTCGAATCTTGTCCAGGTCAATGTGTTCTGTCAGCAATTGTGGGTGCCCTGCGGGAAAGTGACAATATTTGCACACGTAAGGACACAGTGAACACACGTCCAAGTATTTGATTTCTTCCCCTTTCTTCTCCTCGGCGTGGTACAGCAAACAGGTGGCATTCGTCCGTCCTCCATACAAACTGTCTCTCGGGTTCAGTGGGTCCACCAGCTTGTAACTTTCCACGATGCGTTTAAACTCGGGATCGGTTTTCAATCGGTCATCGTACTCGTGTTCCAACATTTCCACCACTAGGTATCCTTGCTATTCTAACTTCAATCGCCGCTGACAAGTGGCCTGGTACAAGTCTTCCATGGTCCGTTGTAATAACTGATGTTTAGTGCCACTTTAAGGGTAATAGATGGGACAACCGTGAAATAAGCACCAGTTAAACTGGTACACGATCTTAGGAGTTTTTAAGTCCCAGCCATCCACCGAATACGTTCCGATGGTCTTTTCGCCTCCTACGTTGCGAGCGTGTTAGATAGATTTGCCTTCCTTGTCGCACAAGTAATGTAGCCAGCGTAGGGCTTTGACCTAGTATTGGCGTTTGACAAAGTTCGTTGTTTGAGGACTGATGACAGCCAGGGTGTTTTCGGGCATGAATCGTTGGCATTACACTAAGGAACACGCTTTAGCAATGGTGAAGGCTTCTTTCAAAGGGTCGATTCCTCCGTGTTCCATGAATAATTCTCGAAATTTTCCACAGCAACGCCGTAAAATGTCCACGTAGGAACGACGATATTTTAACATTTCTTCCTGAAAGTCAAAGGGGTCCAAGGCGTGAGTCTGGTACCAAGTGTAGAAAGCTTCTCGTTGCTCGGTGCGCATGTTGTCGGGGTCGCAGTAGTGAGCCACAGACAAATGGGGTAGAACGGTGTGTTGATTGGCTTCGGTATTGAAAAAGTATGGAAAATAGCCTTTGGCCATTTCTGTCATTCCAAGTAACTCATCGAATCTTTAAACTCTGCTTGGCCCACTTCCAATGGAAATGATTTTGGCTCGGTTCAAAGTCACTTCTGGACGTTCGGTACATTGTTCCGTATAGTATCTTAAAAGAAACTGTCTATCGTATCCCGAGAAATTGTGAGCCATCACCGTGGCATGAAGATGACAATCTTCGTAATGTTGGATGTCCTCTTGGCTCCAAGCCTCGTCGATGGGGTTTAAGATCCTTTGGGCGAAATCGGCCAGCGTGTTCGGTCCCCGAAAGATTTTTTCACGTCCTCCAGGAATCTTGCTGCAGTGAGGGCAATGACTAAAGATAGGCTCTTGGATGCACTTCTCGTACGCTCCGTGAGCCACTCAGCAATTAGGAATGTGAATACCAGTCTCTTGTATGCATTTGAAATCGATAAAGATGAAATTCCCTTTCTTCTTCTGTTCATCTTCCTCTTCATGTTTGAAATGGTATTTTTGAATGTAGCATTCGTGTTCCAAGTGCACGATTTGGTGACAAATGTGACATTGCTTCTTTCCTTAACATACGTGCACCTTGGTATTATTGGTACGTATCACTTGTCCACAAGTTGGGCACAATCTCAATAGCTGACAAGCACGTTTCTGCTGTGAACCTTGCATTTTCAGATGTTGTTGGTAACAGGTCAAACTGACAAAAGTGCGCTGACAAGCTGGGCAATGCATTCGTTCTTGTCCTTCGTCCAGACAGGGTTTAGAGGCCAAACATCCCTCACATTTCGATCCGCAATGCTTGTGTAGCTCTCGATTGTTATAGCCATGGTAACATTTCTCACAGAAATAACCGTATCCCAGGAATCCGGTGATACTGGTAATGGTATCGAAATGTTCATCGTGATGACAGAAGTGAATGTATTTTCCGTCTTTGAAATTTTAGCCTCGAAACAACAGAGGTCCGCGCACTTCTTGAAGGTACACTTTCAAGGTGTAGCGTGGAGCCAAGACGTCTTGCAATGTTTGCATTTCAGAAATGCCACAAGCGGTGTCTTTGGATATCCCCGCTTGCTGTAACAGGTGTTCTGCTTCTCTTCATTGCTTGGCTCTGTCAGATTGTCGAATAGTTTTCAAGGCTCTTTTCCATTCTGCCGTGTCGTTCTTGTCGGTATACGTTCGTCCTACCACGACGGCTCGGGCTAAACACGTCTGAGGATTGTTAATTTGAACGAGGTTGCGCTTGACGCTGCGAAGGTTCTCCACCAATAATACCATTCTGTGCTGTCCGATCCCAAGTGGGTCACGAACAGTGTCGCTTTTCTGTCGGTGATGTGAAACTTGTCGTTGGATTGCTGTACGTGTTGAATCTTGTCGATGACTTTGGAAGGTGTCAATTCTGCTGGGCTGCTAAACTCGATCCTATCGGGGGATTTCAAACTGTCGTGATGAATGGAAAGTCTCAAGCGGTCGTCTTCTTTGGCTTCCCATTGCTGTTTCGGTGTGGTTAACAAAGAATCCTCTTACTTTCTTCTCCTTTCTTCACGAAATGATGCGATCGTTTCATCTTGACTGCAAAAAGTCAAATGACTACATTTGAAACGCCATGGACACCTTTATATCCATGTCAGGACAGTGTATATATAAGGGCTAGTGCCTTCCCTCCCAGTATTCATTTCACTCCCAAACCAACCTGCACGATGGAAAAAGCCACACAGATCGAACTTCTGATTAGAGCTTTGCGAGGTGTCATACGAAAGTTTTCTTCAGCCAAGCCGACGGACTACTCCCGCTCCTTTCGAGATAAAAGTCAAGATACTTGCTATATCTGTCAGAAGAATGGGCATTGGGCTATAGAATGTCCAGACCGTCAAAAAAGCAAGACAGGTGTCAGAAGAGACAAAAGTCAGGATACCTGTTATCATTGTCAAGAAAGAGGACATTGGTCCTCAGACTGCTCTAAGAAACAACAGGAGGAAGAAGAAGAAGAGGCGCCCTCGGCAAAGGAAGAACCCCGACACGTTCAGAAAGAGAAAAAAAGAAGACGAGAACAAAGTGAGGAAGAAGAGGAGGAAAAACCTGTCACAATGAAGAAAATCAGAAAACAGAAAGAGTGATAGAAGAAAAGACACAGAGGAAGTCTATGAACTTTTTCAAAGTGTTCTGTTGTGTTGCGAATTGGATTGTAAAATTTGTACTAGAATAGACCAGACAGAAAAAAACGTAAGAGTCTCATGGTTTTGATTTTTTAGAATAAGGGCCTACACTCATGCACTCACACACGTACATCGTAGGGTAATTGATTTTGGCAAAATGAATACTATCTCTTTTCGAAAGAAGTGGGTGGCCCTGAAAAGGACCGTTGGGTGTTTGTTTTTTCTAAAACAAACTCAGGAACGAGAAGCAATCAGCTTTAACTGCCTTAAGCCTTTGCCACGGCCAAGGCCAAGTTCTGGACCTGCTCCTGTCGATGATTGGGTAGAAATCACTAGGGCTGGTATCTCAGGCGTACTAACAGGGTTGGATTGTTTGGCTCGGGAAGGTCTTTTTCTCTGAGGCCGTAATAAAGAAGTCTAATACATTTGTTTCAGACTCCTTAACTCTGCCAAAATGTCCAAGAGTGCCGTTACCGTTTGAGTTTCACTCTTCTCCTTCTCTCCCAGACCTTGTTTCTTCTGTTTCTTCTTCTCCCTGTCGTTTCCTTCTTGCCTCTTCTTCTTGCTGTTGCTGGTGAAGGAGAAAAGCTTGTTCTGCTGCTTTCTGCTGTTGCAAATATTTCTCCAATTCTTCTTTCTGTCTCTGTTTAAAATCCTCGACGTGTGGTAAAGAAGGTGAAGGTGGCGAAGGTGCTGGTACCGGAAAACAAATTCTTGCCAAGAAGAGAGAAATGCACTAAATGCCAATTAAAATCGACCTCTTCTGGAAGTAAACTTGTGCTGACTTTGGTAGCCGCTGCTATGCCATCGCTTCTCGTCTCCACGGCCGGTGCACCTCGTTTGATTGTCTTCTTAATTTCCGTCATGTTTCAAAAAACAATGTCGCGTCGATTGACTGCGCACAGACACTAGCGCACCTATATAGGGAATGTGACGTCACAGGTAAAGCTCTTCGGATTGGAAGACAGACTCCGCGAAACGACTGAATTTTGTAACGCGTGTTCGGATTGGTGAACAATCTCAATCCGTTTCGATCCGGTCTTCCACTATAAATAAACGCGGTTCACTTCGTTCCCTTCACCTGTTCTCATCACAAGATGTGGACAAACGTTGAATCCTCTACTCTCGTACCGTCGATGCTGTTCCGTACCCATGTATGTTAAATCATCATGGAGAATCATCCGGATCACCGAGACGACCGTTTGGAAAAGATGGACCTATGTGGAGAGACAAGGTTGTCTGAAGAGAGTCCTTATATACGGTCCAGAGGTTAGACGAAGTTTAAGAAAGAGGAGAAGATCCGTGAGATGCTCTCTGTGTTAACGAAATGGTGTTAATATTTAATAAAAAGCAACGGTCCTTTTCAGGGCCACTCCATATGCCTCGAAAAGATTTATTCTTTCTTGGCTAAAAATTTTTAGTCGATTTTATATTTTATGTTTGCTTCCAAACAATTTATTCTCTTCCCTAAAAATTTTTTAGTCGATTTTATATTTTAGGTATGATAGATTGATGAACATGAATCTATGGATGTGTTATATATGTCTGTGTCTCTACTGTATGTATTTGTCTCTACCTGTGGTAGCGCGTATTCAGGTCAGCCACTTGCAACATTGTTGCCATTGTTCCACCAGATTGAGGTCAGCAACTTGCAACATTGTTGCCAGTGTCCAGTACCGTAACGTCACCCCTGTTCTATTTCCGTTGAGGCTATATTATTCCACCCTGTTCATAAATGTTGAGGCTATATCGTCCCAAAAAAAGGGGGGTTCATTGAGGCTATATCGACTCCCTTCACTACTAGCGAGAACCTATGAAGACTTCGTGTCAGAGTCCTGCAGCAAAAAGACATTTGGATGCCCACCAGGAGGTTCATAAAGTTGTCGTCTTCACCTCCTTGCTATGTGGTAATTGCACAATATATATGATCTTTTATGTTTTAAATACTTTAATTTATATTTATATTTTAATTTAGACATATGGACTCTGCAGTCAGAAATAATCACTAGGCCAACGGAGCGGTACATACATACATACATACATACATACATACATACATACGTGCATACATTCATACTGCATACATACATATAACTGCTACTATTACAACCACTACTACTACTACTACTACTACTACTTATAATAATAATAATAATAATAATAATAATAATAATAATAATAATGATAGTAATAATAATAATAATAATAATAATAATAATAATAAAATTGTCATAATTATTCATCAATGGCCCCATCCATGGATTAGACTCTAGATTTCGTTTGGTGCATTACAGCACAGCAACACAAGTAGGATATTTAAGAGTGATGTACCTTGTCCAACTACACGTCACGGTAGCTGACCAAGGCAAATCCGAAAGTACTGTTCGAACCCGCATGACCCTGGGCAATGGAGAATGGGAAGCATGGGATCATATAGTATTCTAACAATTAATAACCTGAATAAGAGCTTATTTGACTTTTAAACATAAAAATAATCAAAATGTGGCCCACTTCTTGATCACATGACTATGTCCTAAGGAGAACAGCAATGATGGGAAAGGGAAGTTTTCTGAATCATATGTTATTAAAATTTGTTCGAGTGAATTGGATAAAGAAAAGTACATTAAATATAAGATGTGGAGAAACTGACTTAAAGTGACATGCATACTGACCCCTTGTACCAATCCATGAAGTTGACAGAGGGATAGGAATAACAATAAGGTAAGTTGAGGATAATATTGTATTTCAAATATGAAGAGTTCTGGTTATGTAAATATCAGCGCAGAAACAAAACGTGGAACCAAACACTATAACCCAAAGGCACCCTAGTATTGATTCTAACCACCATGGCCCAAAACAGGGACAGAGCCAAGGAGTCGGAATGGTATGCTGTAGGGGTAGACAATCTACGGCACGCGTCAAGAGGTTTTGTGTGGCACGTGAAGGGCAGCCAAAAATGTCGATTTTCACAGTGTTATTCTCTTACTGGTGGCACACCATCGTTCATTTTGTAATTAATCCGGAAAAAGTAGCACGCAATGTAAATTAGGTTGCCGACCCCTGGTATACTGAATGAAGTAGAGTGTGTGATGATATTATATTCCACATATAAAGTGAATCTAGTATGGGGTATATGTATATGTACATTGTTACGTATCGGCTCGTTTAAAGTAACATAAAGAAAAGAGCGAAGACAACAAGCTTTAAAAGTTTTAACAAAAATAATTTATTTCCCTAGAAAACAAAACACGGTGAAAAGGTGAAAATATAAAATAGGACTTACGAATTGCGGAGAAAATCCAAACATTTGTCCTAAAATTGTGAAAAACACATAAGTCCTGTAAATAAACAGTTCTAATTGAAGTAGTCTGAATCTCAGTTCCGTTCCAAGATGGCGGATGATGACGTCAGACGAAGGTTTTACATAAATGTCCAGAATTTTCACTGTGAATCACAATTTGTATCGTTCTGTTCCAATTTAGAATTAATTTCACTAGTTGTCTTTGTTAAAAGCCGGTTGTATAGTTCTCCAGGGAAAATAATTATTATTTAAAAGGTAGATGAAGTACAGCTATCATCCATAACAAAACACATCTCGTTTTACAGTCGTTCTACAGACGTACAAACGAACAACTCTTTCCAGCACAAAAGAATACCTTCTTCTCAAGGTATTAGAAACTCTATAAGATGTTAAAATGTGACTCTCTCAGGTGTTAAAATATGACTCTAGACTATTTCGCAGGTACCTGAGTATTTAAGGCGAATTAAAACGTCATTTCATGTACACGCACGAATAACACATGGAGATTCCGAAATCTCGCCATCGCAGTACAGAATGTCAACAAGTATTATTAGAAATGACCGTGATCACAACCAATCATTTACATAGCTTTTGCGGACTGTTTACTTGAATCGACAAACCGACATGCAAACATCGTGCTCATGCGAGTCACATTTACGTTCTAAATAACTACGATGTTTCTATCAAAATATCAGACCCTGCGAACATAATCATCATCACAATAAAAATTATAATAATATAATAAAAATGAAATAGAAAGAATTCAAATTTTAACACAGATGTAATTAAACTACATGGTCATAAAAACATACATACATACATACATTATATATATATATATATATATATATATATATATATATATATATATATATATATATATATATATATATATATATATATATTGTTATGTATGTTTAATTTAATTGTTTGTTAGTTTTAATTTTATTACATATTATTGTAATGTAACATGGTTTGCTGAACTTGACCTTGTCCAAAATTGAGTTCATTTCTTCTTGACCTGATTGACTTTTTATTCTTTTTATTTCATTTATGTAAACAACTAATAATAGCTTCATTATTCTCTATGTGTATGAGCTTATTATCAGGATTGTTATTCAGGTAAACAAGAAGGCGTAAATATGTTGATCAGGGTTAGAGTTTTGGAGATTCCTAAGTGAATTTTGTAGGCCATTGTGTTGTAAATAAACAATACTCATTAGATCTTTCTAGAAGGTTGTTTTCCATTAGGTAATGGTTGCTCTTAGAAAATGCTAATTGTGTCCTGAGGTCAAGCAGAGAACTACATTATCTTGTAACTCTAAGGATTTTACCGGTCGTGCTTTAACATCTAGCACTTTAAGTTGTTTTATGTTGTGACCTGGTTAGGCTGAATTTTATTTTCTTCAAATTATTTAATTCAAGTGATTATTTTCCCTGGAAATACAAACCGTGCTCTGATAAAATTTTTGCATAAAGACATTCACTGGAATTTATACTGAATTAAGACCTGGAATAATATTTCTGTGATTCAACAAGAGACTGCTGGCACATCAACACTTCGCAGGATATAACAGACATGTCATCGCCTTCAATTTTTGATCTTTTCGGGACTTGAACAGAGTTTTATTCAGGACATTTTATTACTAGGACTTGTGTCTTTAATTCTTGGATTATTTTCGGATTTAATTATCAATACCGTAAGTTCCTTTTTCTCATTTTTCACTTTGTATTCTATGGGAAATAAATTATTTGTTAAATTTTACAAAGCTTGTTGTCTTCACTCTTTTCTGTTACTTATTTTAAGAGCATCTGGGATTGAATATTATTATTTTATAAATAATAAATAAAATTAAATAAATAATAAATAAAATAAAATTAAATACATAATAAATAAAATTATCGGCGTTTGTGTTGTTTTTTTTAAAATCCCAATTCTGAAATTTTTCAACAAATTATGACCCGCCGAGAGAAACGACGTCTTTGAAATATAAAATGCTAAACCTATCTGAGAAACAAATGAAAAGCAGCCTTCATAGCAGTTTCTTGAAGAAATGTGTTGAAGAGGGGATCGTACCATCAGGTTTACGACTGAAACTGAAAATTTATATAAGAAGCGGAAATCAAGAATTCCAAAATTCTATCGACAGTTTATTACAAAAAGTCTCGCTGAAGATATGTGAGAAATTAGCTGATGAACAACAAAAAAGATCATTAATTTAGAAAAACAGATGGAAAATGTTAGGGATGAACTGAGGAAGAAACTAGATGGGCGAAGCCTATTTAATTTCGATCATGAAGTATACCTGAAAACAGATTCAACAAAAAATAATATACTTCTGAAGCAGAATGAAAAACTGAACAATCTACGAAAGAGCAAGGAAGAAAAAATTCAAAAAGTTGAAAAACTGGAGAACAGCATATAATCCAGAAACAAGCGAAAAACAGCAGCAGAAAAGCAACAAATCATCATGGCAACAGAGTAAGGAACGGTAAGAAAGGAAGTATTCAAAACTCAAAGAAACTACAGCAGGGAACATTAATACACATATAGCACCTCCCAAAACATCAGTAAACCAAAGAGTCAACATAAAAAGGAATTTTGTAAATTCAAACAAAAACAACATGATCAACAACAGCGAGATAACTTGACTCCCCAGGGCACAATAAAGACGACATACGCAGAGGCCATAAAACAGGGTAAATCAGAAACAGTGACCATGAGAAAGATATTGACAAACATGGTAAAGATTCTGCAAGGACTAATAGAGACGATGTCACAAGACAAAAGGATAGGAGGTTCCAGAGATTCAAAAGTAGAAGAGAGTGGAGGAAAGAAAACAAAAGCGAAGAAAACAAATTAAGAGAGGTGAAGAAACCGTGTTAAACCTCTCACGAAGAAGATTAACTGATAATGACTATATATTGTTAGGCAAAGGGCTAAACTTTTGTCCCACACCGAAATATCACAATAAAATTAAATTAGCTGACGAAATTTTTAACTTTTCTAGACGCATAAAAAGGAATATTTTTATGATAAAGCATACAACAATTCAGAGGTTAAATCAGATTCTTTTAATTCTAAAAAAAATGGATTATTTCAACACAATTAAATCATCTTTTACACCACCTAGTGGACGTGATTCCTATTTAGATTTTTCTATTGACGTGATCACAAAGGAGATATTACATGGGAATCATCAAAAGCGATATTATAGTAATATTTCTAAGGACGAAGTTAAGTCTTTATATAATCTAATGAATGACGACAGTATAATAATTAAAAAGGCTGACAAAACAAACACTATTATTATTATGAATCAAGAAGATTATGTGAAAGAAGTTGAACGTCAATTAAATGAGGAAACATTCTACAAATATATTAACGAAGACCCATCAATAGAAATTAAATCCAAAATTTCAACATGCATTAATGAGATCGCGATAAATAATAATTCCATATATGAGGAATTTGATACTGTCCCTCTTAATATACGTACACCTCAATTCTACATATTACCCAAAACTCACAAAAATCCTGACCATAATTTACCTTTAAATTATCCAGGACGACCCATTTTATCAGCTTGTAATTCATACACTGAAAACCTATCCAAATTTATTGATAGTGTTGTACAACCTTTAATGAAATCACTATCGTCATACCTTAAAGATACTATTGATTTCATTAAAAAGTTGAAGTTTATTCCAATGCTATCTGATAACTGAATCCTGGTATCATTAGACGTAACATCACTATGTACCAACATTCTGCATACAGATGGTATTGAAGCGTGTAAATGTTTTCTTGATAACAATCCTAATAATAGTAGACTATCTAGTGAAGATATTTGGAAAATAATAAAACTTATCTTGGAAAATAATTATTTTCAATTTAATAATAAACATTACACCCAATTAATGGGTACACCAATGGGTAATCCTATGGCTCCTTCATACGCTTCTCATTTCAGGGGTAAATTAGAAAAAAGATTTCCTTCGAAAAGAAAAGTTTAATCCATATGTTTGGTTTAGATTTTTAAATGACATATTTATGATCTGGAACCATTCAAATGAAGAACTCGAAAAATTCATTGATCGCCTAAATCATTTTCATCCGACAATTAAATTTACTTATACTGCATCTAGGACGCATGTTTCATTTTCAGATGTAAATGTAATTAAAAATAATGATAACACTATCTCTACAAATATTCATGTCATGGAAACTAATATCCACCAGTATGTGGAATATTCTTCATGTCATCCCATGTCATGTAAAAACGGTATACCATGTAGCCAGGCCAAAAGATACCGACACATTATTTCAGCTGATTGTCAATTGCATAAAATTCGTTGAATGATTTAAAAACGTATTTCCAAAACAGAAATTATCCTAAACATATCATTGATTCTGCGCTGAACAAAGCCCGTAATCTTACTCAACACGAAGCATTAAACACAGCAAATTGTACAATAGAGAAAAATATAATTCCTTTCACAATACAATATAATCCTTCATTACCTAATATAGGCCTTATAATTAATAAATATTGGAGGATCCTAAATTTCTCAAATAAAAACAGCGTAAAATCACTTTACAACAATAAATAAATTCTTGCTTATAGAAGACCGAAGAATTTGCAAGATTTTCTAATTAAAACTAAACAGACAGAAAATAAAAAAGACAATTTTCGTCATCTAAATCTAATAGACACCGGTGCTCTCAATGTGCAAACATAAGAGAAAGTGCTTCTTTCAGTAGCACTAATGCAAAAGAGGTATTTTCTCTCCGTTATAACACTAACTGCGTATCAACTGATGTGATTTATTTGATAACCTGTAAAAAATGTAATGTACAATATGTTGGACAAGCACTTCAACAAGTTTCTAAGAGAATGAATAATCATCGCTTTCATATAAAACATTATAGAGATCCTCAGTTTTCCTTTAATATTTCAACACATTTTAATACCAATAATCACTCTCTAATCGATTTTTTTTTCTTCATGCCAATAGATATTGTGCATGGAGACAGGAATAGACTCATAAAAGAAACTTACTGGATTCATAAATTAGATACTTTGTATCCTAATCACCTTAATGCCAATGCACTATATAAAATTGTATAATTTTTTTCCAACTAATAAATTGTATATCCTTTATAACAATATAATTATATGTATGAATGTTTGCCTCTATTTCAGTTTATTATTTTGTTTTAAGAGCATAGACTCGTAACAATATATATATATACAAAAAAACACCAAAAAAACCTGTAAAAAATTGTAAACTAAAGTGTGTCCTAAATTTGATTCTTTCTCTGTGAGCCCACCCGTAACACAACCTAGGTGGTAGGAATTCAACTAGAAGTAGGTGAGTATGTGAAGTAGTATGAAAATGGGCGGTTTGCTTTTCTTATCCACTTTAGGTCTCTGCCACCCGTCCTAGCTTCTACCTCCCTTGACTTATAATAAACGACCCATGCATGTTGAGTAATTTTAATTTACTGCACACGTCACCCACTCATGTGGGTAAAGTCTACAACGGCTGTCAGTGCCGCAAACGCTTTCCAAAACAAGGGCCAAACACCAATTTGGTACTACTGACTTACAATGAATTTACTGTAGCAGCAGTGTTAATGTGTTTGTCACTTCATACAGACAGGCGTATATTACTGATTGTAACTAAACTTATAAAAGTAAAGACTGTGTATTGATTTTTTTCCTCAGCAATGTCTACGGTGTGATATAATCTATAGCATGGAAATTGCACTGGCTAATAATTTTGTACTGGGAAAAACGAAATATATAGCAAAGCTGTGAATATTTTCCTATTGATGGGCAGCGCAAGCACTGACAATAATTTTCTGAAGCCATTACAAGAAAGCAACGAAGCAAAATATATTGAGGAAATTTACCAACAATCTGAGAAATTTGATATTATTGGATACCAGAGCAAACCAGATGATATAGCTCGAGTTAGCATAATACTTTGTCGTGATAGGTCATTAGAGCTTATCTGGGCTCATTTCTGGTTCGAAAACATTTTATACTCGTTTGTACTTGGTTTTGATGTTACCGGAGATAACGATTTATTTTATCTGAGTTGCATAATGGATTTTGTGATACTCTCTATCCGCCATGCTTTTAAAATATTGCAGAGAAGAAAATAACAAGGCAGCGATGGGCACATCTGAACCATTTTTCCACCAATTAGATAAAAGCTCGCGTTAATGCAACTAAAGCCCCATGCATATGGAAGTAATAAGTGCAATGCCGTCTGCCTTGGAAAGTATTAACTCTGCAGCGTAACATATCACGAATGCTCTAAAATGCACACGATGGTCTTACGCCATGTCCATGATATAAGTGTGACATCGGAGTCAGATCAAATAATCAATTTTGTCGACCCTGTGGATCTGCTAGTGAATTAAAAAAAACTGACAGCATAAACACCCGAGGCTGCACATATATATGTGGGTGCACCGAGGCTGCACATACATATGTGGGTGCACCAACATATGTGCTTGCACAGACCGATATAACAACAACAACAACAAAAAAAACAGTCAAACAGACCAAAATGAAATTATAACTAGGATTGATGCTGTTGTAGTTTCGGATGCTGATAAAATACAAAAATGAAAACAAATAATTCCCGTAATTCTTAATTAGTGACGCCTCTCCCCCCACACACACACACACACACCTTGTGTAAGCATGCCTACTGTACCTCAACTCAAACAGACAGCTTGCACGACAACATGGAATATACGTACCAAGTCGTGTGAGAAAGGCAGACATAATCGAATTTTTGAGACCCATAATTACACTGAATCCACCATCGGTTGCCACTACAAGAACAACAACAACGTCAACAATTACTAATAAAACAATGGTACAACAACTAAAACAAGATGTACGAAAAGCTGACATTCTTGTGATATTAGGTGAGTATGAAGAAAACCGTAGTCGCCGTCTTACATCTGTTGTTGATAATGAAGCTACTAAGTATGTTCGTGCAAAGACACAACAATCACAAGTATCTAAATTCAAATTTCAGAAACGTAGTGGTGAATTGGAAAATCATGTGGCAATTATCACAACCACATACAAGCCAGGTAAAGACAACTGTTGACAAATATGATACCTGGAATGGTAGCGGTGTTACAAAACTTTGGTCACACGAATGTTAAAGCAGACATTGTCCTAAGCTCGCATCTGGTTATGCCGTTTAGTCGTGACATGAATGGATTTAAAACTACTACACCATGGATTCACATTCATCCTTTCGTAATCCTGAACCGCAGCTACACCAGTGTCAGCAGCGATAAAATTGGTATGGGCATTGAAAAGATTGTTGAAACTTTGGAGAAATACACCAATGTAGGATCGGGATGGACTCTCGAAAAATGTACGTGTCTCACTGTAGCAACCGTTTTCGTGGATCCAATTACATAGTAACACCAGTGTGGACTCCAGCAGAGTCAGTTATAAACGTAAAGAATTTTGACAATCATTGTTCTGAATGAGTATTTTTATCCGCGTTATATCCGGTCAGTAATAATCAAGATCTGCCACAAAAATACCAACAACACCTGGGTAAACTTAACTTTGTTGCTATTGAATTCCTGTGCAGGTTTCCGAAACCACACTGAACAAATTTTAAACACTTAATCCAGGTATCGCTGATAATGTGTTAGCTTATGAAAAAAGTTTTATCCGCTTAAATTATTTCCACATGACGTTGTTCAGCAGTGCACGTTATTCTATTACACGAGTACAGCTGGTCCAAGTATGATGTTTGTTAAAGATGCAACTAAGAATGCAGATCATAGACCAAACATAATTAGAGGAGTTCGAAATTTTGCTGGCGAAGCTGATGCAGCTGTAGAAAATGTTTCGTTTCCTAATTCTAAATTTAACCTTGGATTTGCACAGTGTAGATCACGACTCATTGGTGATTCACTAGGATTTTCATGCGAATTCCTCTCAGTCACATCTTTGGATTTTGTAGAGATGTTCGCAAGGTTATATTTGAAGCCAAACACACATTAACTTTATTTTGTAAGAACAACTACAACGATGCAGTTAGGTGTGCGGGAGGTGCAGCTTGTAAAGTTGTGTTAGATACATTAACTTTGTGGATGCCTGTGTTATCCCCTTGACTGACTATTGAATCACGTTTGTTATTGTTTATACAAATAGGAACCACTTCAACTTTGTCATTTCTCGCACATACCACAAACGCACACCCACCAGCCGCTATTGCTGGACAGTTTACTTGGTAAGTAAGTGCCAATATGGTAAAGCACCAAAACGTGTTTGTAGCGTTTGAAAATGTACTTCGAGATAATAGTCAAACCCAGGGTAAAATGATATTTGACAACTTAGTAGTGACTGCAGTTTTTTGCGATTAAACAGTCATCAAGAACCCCCTTTAGAAATTCGGCTTAACTATGGAGAAGCTACTCTTCATATTGCACGTGCATATCACAATCTGTGGTCGTATATGGGCCGAAATCAAAACGTCGACACAGGTCTGTAAATTTCCGAACAATATTTTCGTACTTTGTACCCAATTTATTACTTTTCATTGGAACATATGGAGTTATTCGGATAGTCGCTCAGTGATATGTACTTTCATGCACGTGTAGATCCCGGTGGTGCTAATTATAGATGTTATGCTGTGATACTTTCTGACAAAGCACTGATGTTGGAAGGTGTTGGTAGTCGAATGAGGGTCAATTATGCACTTGTGGAAATTAGAAGAATTCATAATTAAACCTGCTACTTATTTTAATAATACTGTCCTGTCACAAAGCGAATGTCGGCCTTAGTGAGAGTTATTTGGAAAAAATATAAAAGGCAATAAAAAAAAATTGTGGGGTGACAATGAAACTTTCTTCGGCAAAACTAACTGGAAATGTCAACGCTTGGTTGACCCAAACACACCTTGCTTAGCCTAATGCGGCTGGACACAATAACATCTCAATGACATTAAAATTATCCAAGTCAGAAGTGACACAAATGCAAATGATTGCTGTAATATTTCCATTCCTTGCAGCCATTCCAGAGTTGTTGGCACCCAGCAACTCCAGCGGTTACAAAAGCTGAAGGGTTAGGGGCTGTCGGAGATGTATCAGGAATAGCACTAAAAAAAGGCAGTTGGTGGTTGTATAAAAAAGGAAAAGGCCTTCGATTATCAGGACGAGTCGTTGAATACCCTCGGGCAAAGGTCTTTGATTACCCAGTCCCATAATAACATGCCGTTGACCAATCTTGATTTATTCGCAAATGACAAAAGCAATCAAACATTTATGTGGTTTTTATATGCGAAATGAACTTGCAACAATGGTGCCACACACAGGTAAAACCGGTGTTGTCAACCTGTATTTGGCAACAAAACCTGGTACTCACTCGGATGCTTACGTGGTGATATCTCAACATCGGCTGTATTTTGACTCGTATGGACTTACACCGCCAGTTGAAGTTGTTATGTATTTCACCAAGCACGGTGAACGTGGACGACATAGTCGCCTACCGACTATGCCAATACAAACTCAACTGGATGGACTCATATGCTGTCATGTTGTTGTTGAAGCATTGCGGGCACTTAATCGTTCACCGGCACCGCGAGTACTTATTGCTTTCACATTAATGTGCGTTTAATATTCTGCAAAATGTCTATTAACATTTATGGACGCTTCTCTTCTTGACGACACAGTGCAGATGAAAATCTGAGTCGATCTGCCACAAAAGCGGATTTGTCTGAGCTTACTAGTCGCGTTGTTGTTGGTGTCAATCCAGGTAAGCTTGCGAATTTTGAAGATCAAATTGGAAGACTTAAAAAGCCTATGTTGACATTCAAGATATTCTTGTCAAGTTGAAAGGCGACTTTGTGGTAAAGAATCTGGTTGAGCTCACTAACAACGGTGGAATCAGAGGCAGCGGCGTGTAGATTGCACTTATCAAAAACTATGTTGAACAGCTAAGACAATACGTGAAAGAAGAAATCTCATATGTGCCCACACCATCACGTGTAGTGAGTTCAATGGCAGGAATATTAATCAAAGAAGGAGACGAAAACACTAACTTATTAACCTTAGCGAATTGTCGACATAAGTTAACTCGATGAAAATGGTTTTGAAAGACCTAAACTTCATATCGTAACGGTGCGATAGTCTTGATCATACTTGTTTATCATAAATGGATGTAAATGTAGGTCTGTTAGAAATGGTAATGTTGATAAACAGCCAGATTCTTCTGACCTGTATCACGCATCGACAAATCTGGACACGTTGTACATTTTTTCACAAATACATTATCAAAAGCATTAGTCGCCGGTGATAGAATTCAGTTCGAAGCACTCAGCGTTTATCCTGACGGGTACTTAACCGTCTTTTGTGTTGGTGTTTAAGATTAGATTTCATCATTGCGGTGATGCGGTTGCAAAATTTATCGTCGGAGTGTTGGATCAACTTGTAGCGGATGCGAATATTGATAACAATTTTGTTCCGCTTGCCAATGAAAGTCTGCTTCACTGTGGTGTTACAAAACCCTCGTATGAAATATATAATTTTGCTAAGGGTTAAAAAGAAATTGCCCTTTGGAACCACCCTGACGTACCACTACCAAGTCGATGTCAACTTGAAATCATTGCACGTGTATGTGAAAACGCTACAGCAGCAAATGCAAAACCTGAGATAGAATTGTTTCTGTAATGGCAAAGTAGCGTTCACCGATGTATCCTCCCCAGTGACTGAGAAAAAGATCTCGACTGCTCTTTAGCAAGGATGCACTTGTTCGGATAACAGTTATTGGGCAAAACGATCGTTAGATGTAAAAGGTTCTGGCGTAATCAGTGTGCTTTTGAATGAAAGGGGCCGCAAACCATAAGAACGCACAATCGCCGGAGGTTTAAGTATTCTCGAGGCAGAGTTGTTTTATAATTGTCTGACAATTATACCAGTTAAAATGAACTCCGGTAATTGGAAAGAAGTGCGCGTGTGTATTGCGCCTGGGCGTGATGATGAAACCGGGAAGAGCCTGCCTGTCATACAATTAAAATATGCAGTTGTATTATTAATAGAAGTATGATGGACCCTCAGTCTTACCGGCGTGAAAAAAAATAATAGAAGCGGAACAACAGTGCGAGATGAAATTACCAAGAGAAACCAAGCTAATTGTGAAATACAAACGCGTGTGTTTGGTCGTAGATATTATTTGTGGTCCAACTGTTGGTCTTAGTGTGACTGGAATCAGGACAACATCAACCATTGTAGGTGCACAAATTGGTATTATTGTCGGAGCTATATCGATAGTAACCAGTGTCTCTGGTGGTACTCGCAAATTAATTTCGATGCGACTGCATTTACGAGTACGAACTTATTCAGAATTGTTGGCAGCCGCACAGAACAGACTGAGTATGACTAGTGAACAACACAAATAAGAAACTGCGCGTGTTTACATATAGAGACAGTCAAATAAAAACATTGTTCACTTGCACAGAAGCCTGGTTATTGATTGAAACATAGTAAACTTATTGTGCTGATCTGGTAAATTTATTGTGCTGGTCTGGCAGTGTGTATCAATCAGTACCACAACCACAACTAGTGTCAATTTGGTTGTTTGGCCCATTTTTGGAAACCCTTTTGGGCATTGACATCCGTTGTAGAATACACTCTTCCATGACTGGGTCACGTGTGTGGAAAATCAAAATTGCTAATCATGCATGGTCGCTTATTGGCTAAGTATGCCATGGCGGTAGAGGCTAGGACGGTTGGCAGGGAGCCAAAGTGGACCCAAAAGAGGCAAGCACAAAAGGTAAAACTACCACTTTCGTACTACTTATGGTGATATATTGCAAATAAGAGGTGACTTAGTGTAGGAGGTATGTTAATGTGATGAAAAATGCTTTAACTAAAACCTGTAACTAAAGTGGGCTACCACTATAATTATTACATCAATGGACCCACACAATGACAGAACAAGTGGCATGTGGTGATGGGGGATGGGGGGGGGGTCGTATATTCCAAATAGTTACAGATGTGCAAGTGTTTGGGAAAAAATAACAAAACTGTATGCCGCTATATTTTGTGACCCAATGAACTCTTCCAAAGACAGGGACCGCAAATAGAAATGATACTGGGTGATGGAGAGATTAAGACGATGCTATATTCCAAAAATTAAGTGAATTAATTAAGGAGTTATTGAAATGTTAGGGGAGAAACTAGAACCCATTACTTTAATGAATTTACAAATTTATAAATAAATTTTATAAAATGTTTTAAGAGTTACTAAATAAACAGACTACAAATAAAGATAAATAACGTTTCTATGAAAACTATCCATCCAAAGTGGAAGAAACAGAAAACTAAAACCGACAAATTTAAGACCGTTGAACTAAATAAATCTCAGTTTAAAACTTTTTAATAAGATTAATTTATTAAACCATTCTAGAGATGAATATTTGTTATAGAGACTTTCTTTTGATATCGTAAACTTTTGTGGACATTTTTAAGTACATTACAGAATACCAGACAGCAATATTTAAAGAGACAAAATTTTAATTTCACGTACTACTCTAATGGAGATGACACAACAAGCTCATTCAGTTTTATATATTATATAACTACGGTCACATAAAGTAGTTATAGACTGTAAATTGGTTGGATGTAGTATAACCATTGAATGTATATCTATAAGACTGACGCTGTGTGTCTAATTGGCAATGTTAAATATATTCCTGCTTCTGTTATTTATGATTTTTTGTATTTTAATTTTTGGCAATTTCACTTTTCAGTGTCGATTGTATGACAAGCAAAAACAATTTAATATTCGCGTCAGTGGCGTTGGTGGGGTTTAAGCTTGATGAGAAACAGTTGTAGGTAATCTAATTATAATATATTAAGACAAAAAGACACAAATTGACCATATGATGCTTACGTTCAAGGATGAACACACCTAAGTGTTGTAGGCAGTCTGGATATAATATACTACGACAGCATAACGCCAAATTGATCAATGGATGTTATTAGTATATCTCAAAAGGATAATTCCAAAAACATTAATCTTTGCTAAGTAAACTTGTTATACAATTGTGAAAAATCGAGGAATAAAAATAGACGTGTACGTGGATAATTACTAAATTAAACGAGACTGGAAATATTGAAGAAGCCATCGCCCTACTTGATCATTGTGCACAAACATTTGACCTTCGAGTGTATTTTAGGGCAACCGGCTGACATTTAACACTGTGGCAGAATCATTTTAAAGTACGATGACCTCTGCAGATACTTTAAAGTACAATCGTCCATGTGCACCCATATATCAATTTTTATATCGACTTGGGCCGAAAAACTATTCCATTACAACTTGTTTCCTTCTCTTCAATCAATTAACTCCAGGGGTGACTACGACAGCACAAGATTTTAGTTGTTGTAACTTGTCATGTATGTATGTATGTATGTATGTATGTATGTATGTATGTATGTATGTTTTTTAAAGTCATGCCAACATAATACTTGCTGTCACATCAGGGTTCAAACTCTCCTCTGAAACATTACACATTGCATGATCATTATTTCTTTCTAATACTCAGTCAACAATTAAATCAAAATACATGTGGCATTTTCCAGGCATAAAGAAGTGCGGAGTGGTAAAAATTTATTTCATACTTGAGCATTTTATATCAGACTTTTTATAGCCATTTTTCCCATGTGCACTCATATGAAACACTAACATTAGTAAAACTTAGGTTAACTTTTACCAACCATAAATAAAAGAGAAAATTTTAAAAGCTCACATTCTAATCTAATGGAGATTACAAAGCAAGCTAATACAGTTTATATCTTATATAACTACTGTCACATAAAGTAGTTGTAGATCGTACACGAGGTGCATGTGCTACAACCATTGCATATCTAAAACACTGATGCTGTCTGTCAACGTGAAATATGCAGCTATTTCAGTGAAAATCGAACAATAAAAATAGACGTGTACATGGATAATTAGTAAATTACAAGAGACTGGAAATATTGAAGAAGCCCTCCTCCTACTTGATCACTGTACACATATTTTTGACCTTCTAGAGCATTTTGAGGGTAACTGGCTAACATTTAACACTATGGCAGGATCAGGGAGTCATTTTAAAGTACGATGACCTTATCGCGTAGATTCCATTACTATCTTGATCTCTACTTGTTTCCTTCTCTTCAATCGATTAACTCCTGGAATGACAAGGATAGCACAATATTTTAGTTGCTGTAACTTGTCACGTATGTATGTATGTACGTATGTATGTACGTTTGTATGTATGTATGGTATGTGTGGTATGTATGCTTTGGGGTATAACAGGTGCGATTGTAGGTATCACAATTGGAGAAAATTAGCTTTTACTTTTATACAATTCTCCATAGCATATAATGAAAATAAGAACAATAAAAACTATCAAACAAACATTGCAAATTAAATATACATAAGACATAAATATATTCACATACGCATGCACGTAAACCTACATAAATAAGTACGTACGTACGTACATACATACATACATACATACATGCAAGTACCAAGAATGTTTTGAGGCGAAATATGAATGCCGATTATCTGTAGGTTAATCACTTGTAGGTCAATTAATTGTAGGAAAACTTTGTCTAAAGTATAATAACTTAACAAAAAACAACAACGTAGTTAAGTATCATATGAAAGAAGTATGGAATATAATTTTTTTGTCAGAATTCCATATGACGGCTGTTTTAGAGTTTTATCGTTTCTTACATTATAACACATTCTTTTTTGTCTTAAAATATACATCCTTTAAAATTTAGAAATGCAGTTCCATCATTCTTTGAGACCGCACAAATTAGAAACCGTTAGGAGATCGCAATGCTGGCATGGTCTGTTGATGAAACGGCTTAAAATGATAATTTGTGGCTGGAAACACAGCCTAAGAACATGGCTTTTTATGATAGATTGAAATGCATATAAATAAGACACCTGCACCTCTACAAATTCCGTTTTCTAAAGGCGCTATATGAATTCATAGATGGATGTATACAACAGTCAATAGCCAGAAGAGGATGGATGTTGACATCAAAGGGCTATTCACCTTGGGTGTTACATTACTTATGGTAGAATAAATTCAGATTCTTGTGGCCTGTCACACGGGGGCTCGTGTCGTTGCTTATAATTTAACTATCAGTCATACATGTGCTGTAATTCTCGTACTCGTGAAATATCAACAACCATTCGGAATCACCCTCCCACAACCTGTCGAGTTGAGGTTTCATGGAGGATGAACATATGAATTTTTTTTTTTTTTTTATAGTACATGTATGACTGATATGTAAATTGTAAACAACAATACGAGCTCCTGTGGCCCTGTCTTAAAGATAAACATGCACACAGCATAGGCCCAATAGTTTAATATTTACCTGATAGGGTACATTTGCTGAACTGCAGCAAGTCTTCTTTGTAGTACATTTGGGAGTCTGATCTGGGACCGCGAACCGGACTATTAACTATCGTTTGATTGGTAAGTTTGTTTAACTCACTGATAGTTAAACATTCGTCGTTCAGAAGGTTTGGTCAGGTGAGTTTGTACAATTACAATTATTGGGCGTATACTTTATTAAACGCTAATATTTTTATAGCCATTAAATGTGTATGGTTTATTGTCCGTCAAATCCAAAAATATCTATAAAAAGCAATTTATACAGAGAATGCCACATTGATATGAAGTTGATGTTTTTGTTTATGAAAATGTGACTTTTGATTCCCATCTATTCTCGTGCTTGTGAAATATCAGCAACCATTATGATCACTCTCCCACAGCGGATGGAGTTTAGGTTTCTGGGAGTATGAACAGATGGATGCATGGACGGACAGATATAAATACAATTTATGGAATAAAATTTGACATGTAGTTAATGTTTTCTTTGCAGTGAACAGTTTGCACTTTCCTGTAAGGCCGCAACTCAGTCTTCTCTTTCGGTGGCTGTGTGTATATGGATGTTATATAGTTTTAGCATTGTGTATATTAGCATAATCAGTGCAATACTCGTAGCCTGTATTCAGATATGACTTTACACTGCTTCTTATGCTTGTAGTTTTGACCAAGACTATTTGCACGGTAGCGGCGTATATAATTTATGTTATGACATGCATACGGCTGACGAGCAAAAGATATACAAAATATGTTCATCTTAACAACTGATTACTTTTAACTCCATATCTGAAAGTCATTGTTGTTACAAATTGTACATTGCTATTACATCAACTAAATATTGAGTGAATCTTATGGGTGATAAACTCCAATACTGTTACCCAGTCGATTAAATTTTTTTACATTATTCACTCGGAACAAACAAATTTCATTCATGCTCATACGAGTTTGCTAGTTAAAATGTACTGAGAGATTGAAAGGAGCATATGTCTTTGGTAATGTCGGCTGTTTACTGTTCATGTTCCGCACTATTTTGTGAACATTCTCAAAGTAAATCTGAGTAGCGTAATTCTTTCTTAATTCAAGATGACAAACACACACAAAAATATTTTTTTTTTTAAATTACGCATAAAGTGAGATTCCTGGATATTTTGCGTAATAGGTCGACACATTACCACTTGACTAAAATGAATGATATGTTAGAGAATATTTCTAACCATATATTATGGCTGTCTATTAAAAGCAAAGTTCTGCACTATTATAGTAAAATTGAATTATCATTTTTTTTTCTCTTGAGAAAAACATTAAACCACTAATTGTTTATACAGCATATCATTATTAGTATAATCCAAATTGTGAGACAGACCCTGTAATGACATTAATGGCTATATGATATGTTTAGCTGGGTGGATAGTCTTCTCTACTGTATGCACAAGACACCAGTGCGGATAGACATTCCAAACGTTGATAGATGGTGGCTTCCATTCATTTTTTTAAGTATACACGTTTCTTGAACAGATGACACATTTCTATTTCTGAAGCAGAATTAAATGTCCATAGATCTGAAACAATCACCCGAGTATTATAAAGAGTCCGAATATTTTATCTCATTGTCAGAGTTAATTATTTTAATTCTTTTCCATTATAATAATTTTCCTTGTAAACAGGTGATACAAGTTCAAAGAGAGAAAGAAGCATTTTCTTGAGGATGTTTGGTACAACAACTTCCAGATCTTTTTATCAGAAGTTATTTCACCACTGTGGGAACCGCCTAATTAGAGTCATAAAGACAGACAATCCACCTTGTAAAGTCGATGCTGTTTGGCGACATCTTCAATATATTTCCAATAATGCTTCAAAATCACAAGAGACACTGCCAAAACTGTCTGTCACACCCAGTTCAGGATTGGTTGATGAGAAGGTTCATATCAAAGTCTTCGGATTGCAACCTTATGAGACTGTTAAACTGAGTGCAGAGCTTGAGGAGAATAAAGTTGTGTTCCAGTCATATGCTATGTATACTGCGGATCGTAATGGCCAGATAGACCTCTTTAAGGATGGTGCACAGTCTGGATCTTATAAAGGTTATTTTGGGAATATTGCTGAATTTAATCATCAAGAGCAAATATATTAGTTCTTTTCATAGAAAGACCGTAAACTTATTGGGCCGATTTAGACTTTTTTAGTACAGTTACAGTATTGCATACAATTTTGTTTGAAACAAATTGTCAGTTTCATTCACCTAGATAAATTTCAGGGAGGAAAATAAAAACACTGGCACATCTATTTTATCAAGCAAAGTGTATTCTTGCAAAAGTCATGTTACTGAGTTATAATGATATACGTTTCTAAGTTCTTTATCAGACATTTTTGCTTGTGGTAATGTTTCTTCTTCAAATACGTTACCCAGTCATAATATCTTAAGAGAACTACTACCACCTCTCAAATCCAACCCTTCCAAATTAAAATGTTTTAGCTATACAAATAAAAGTCTTCTGCCAGCTTAGGAGGCAGTTAGATAGAGTGATCTCTCCTTGATACCTGGATTTGTTGCCCAATCCCGTGGAATCGTCAGTTGTTACTTCCGCTCGTATCGTCATTGGGTCGTCTCCTACAGGTAACATTATCTCAGAATGGATGCTGCAGCGTTTACTTCCTAAGTTTCATAATGACGCTTCAGTGCCTTTTTATGCTCAGCATGTGTGTGCACTTAAAGAAAACTCATTTATGTTACTGTATAACTTCCACTGTGGTAGGATACGCACAGCTAAGCTTCGTCATAGCGTCCACTTCATACATGTAGTTAATATAAGCGACGCTTCAGTGATTTTACCTGCATAGGCAGTCAAAAATATTGGCCTTCCCAGCTATAATTGATTATTTAGCGTTCTTTTCTTAAGTATTAATACCAACGCTCTAATTCTTTACCCATACAGGCCATGTGTGGCTTTTTACAGGCAGGTATTTATCATAGTGTGTAACTGCATGGACTCTCCTAAGTTCATGAAGCAGGACGCGCGCTGCACTACGTACATATATTGTCTGCTCTATTTTATCTTACAGATTTAGACCATGGGCATGACCATTCTGACAACCACTCTACATATGCAGTTTTCTCACGTTGTCATCCCTTAAACACATGCCAGACTCGGGTATTATGGACAAAAGACAATGGGCGGTAATTATATGTGTACTAAGGGAAGGCACAGAAGAATACTTTGATGGACGAAAACATCATCATCTTGTTCGCAAGGTTTCGAAACCATATCATTTACTGGGGAGCGAGATGGAGAGCAAACATTGCTTCAGTTACATTCTAGCATATCCAAATTACAGGCCAGCTATGTAGATCAATACTCTGTACCCCTCCCCAACCTCAAGAACTGGACAACGTCATGTCAGCCAACATGGTCATGTTCCTTCATGACCGGACTCGGCATTATAACTAAGATTGCAATGAGCCACGACCACTTTCGATCATACAGCATCAACCACCAGAAAAACCAACTTGTCCAGTTCCGCGACTTGCATAGTGCCGTAGGTACTTCAGGCGTATGATGCCCATCTAAGACCAACAATAACCAAGAATCCAGTTCATGAACCCGGTTATACAGCAATCTAATCTGCATAGTGCTGCGAGATACTTCTTAAGAACGTAGTATAGTTTATACAGACACTCCTATAGATCTGCCTAATCCTCATATTGCCATTAGACAATTCCCGTGGATGACATACAGTTTATGTAGACACTCTCATGGTTCAATCTAACCCACAAAGTAGCACTGGACACTTCCAGCGTAAGTTGTCCACCTTGGTGTCTCAGTTTCCAAGAGATATGTATTCACTTGCCCTGGAACCTTTGCCATCGAATAGGAGCATGTACTTACCGATATCTTGGAAGTAACAGGATCTACTTGTTAACGTGCTAGAAGTGTAGTGAGCCGACAACCTAACCCCTCTCCTCCAGCTACGTCGCAGGTAGAACAAAAGACATCGGCTTCACTATTTAATCCAAAAA
This sequence comes from Megalonaias nervosa, assembly GCA_016617855.1. Classification (NCBI taxonomy): domain Eukaryota; kingdom Metazoa; phylum Mollusca; class Bivalvia; order Unionida; family Unionidae; genus Megalonaias; species Megalonaias nervosa. The sequence goes on from JAECUM010035475.1 coordinate 36,472, forward strand.
TGGCGAATAAATGGCCCTCAAGCTCCCCTGTCATCATAAGATATTTTTTATGATTAGTGAAACTCTGCATTACAGGCTTGGACTGAATAAGTGTTTCACCCACTCCTATCCATGTTCTCAACTTCTCTTTTCTCTATATCACCAGCCTTGTCTACAGTTCCGACATCAGGTGATCACTGACTATGGAAGAATATGTTTTAATTGCTTCCACAATCTTAGAAAGTTACTGACAATTCGGCTGCTTATATCGTCAGTTAGAAGTCCCAAGTGTTTACAGCCGTTTATCTCACAACTGCCTTCCTTCAAATTGTTGTTGCCATTCTACAAGCCCCATATACCAGATTTTCATTTGGATATCCATCATTGATTCATATTATAATGACTGTGGGATCAAGGTTGCATGTATTGTCTATGATGATCTTTCAATAGGCAGAAAACAGGTTGCCTTCTCCCGTCCTGAATCTCACTGGACATGTGTGGTAGCATGCGCATAGAATCTCTCACTTTGCAAACACAGATGTCCAACATGCTATGGTCATAGCAGTAACAGCAGCTATGAATTTACAACAGGTGAAATGAGAAATGTTCTCTACCTCCACCTTTCTTAAAGACCACCATAGGCCAAGTACTCTCGCAAACTTAATCATCTAATCTCCTCTTTAATGATCAGGTTGACGAAATTTGCAACAAGCCTCCAAAGATAAACTACCTCCATCCCTCACAGTCTCAGCTCTAGCGGATGGATGTGTGAGGCAACCAAGGCATTGTCATAGGGACATAGAGCACAAAACACTGGAAATGAGTCATACCTAATTTACTACCATTGAAAACCACAATTCTTCTAAACTTAAGTGGAAAAGAGTAGAGAAATCATTTTCACCAATATTTCCTTTCCAAATGTCGAAGATTTGCCATGATGACATATGGGCCCGACAGTTGGTTTCTTATCAGGTTCAGCGCACCTACTCCTTTTCCCAAAGGTCCTTAATCTTCAAATGCAGAACTCATCACTTGGTCATCAAACTACATTCACTCAACTGTTTCACACTCTTGGACTCAAGGTGGAATACAAAAACGGGTTCTAAATGTCTTCCACTGGGGAAAATGCGCTATCAGTGTGGAATTGCAAGAGGTATGACTTCATGTTCCGACTCACATGACTTCCAGAAGTCCTGTGATTCATCTACAAAAACTAACAGGTTATAAAACAGTAGGCTAGTTATATTTCAGAGCAAGATGATATCAATTATTATCCTCCTTCTCATACTCAGTCTCCTTCTGAAGAAGAGAATCTCCGAGCTATTCATTTTAAGATTTCAGTCAACTACGTCTTGAACACAAGCAAGCAGGTTATGTCTCCCTGGGAACAAAAGCTGAATTAGTACAATGGTAGATTCCTTGCCTATACTGAAAATCCATCTGCAACAGAATTCCTTCACCTACTTGATTTTGTTTAATGCTGCTGCAAATGTCTTAGTCCTAGGTTGCCTTCTTGGGTTGGCATTACAATGATTCTGTCGTCAAAATGGATGCTGGACCTTTGACCATTAGACCAACTTTTACAATCTACACAATATGTGGCTCCATCTCGAAGACATAGAAACCATACTAGACTTAGGCTGGAATTACAACTGCAATTACAACATCTGGCAATCATGATTGGTACGGATGTGAACACAGAGGACTTGAGGCAGCAAGTCTTATACCATTTTTGGATACTGAAGGAGTGTGACCCCCTCAAGATGATTATTTATATATCAACCTTCTCAAGATGCAAATGGTTTTGCAGGTTTTTCATGGGGGGCTGGAGAACCTACAATCAAATGCAGCTCCCATTATGCCTGACAACTCCACTGTGATTACTGTCCCCGAACAGCAAGTCCACAGACCTTTATGTTCTTGTTTGTGATTCTCTAAAGTGGTGTCCTCAATGCCAAATCTACGTTCAAATTTGCACATATCCTAGGCTGGGTAATGTATTGGCAGACTCATTGTCCCACAAGAAGGAACTAATACAAACAGAATGGTTTCTTCATTTCTCAGTTTTCACTCATTAGGTGTCCAATGAGATAGACCTACGATGGACCAACTGGGGACAAGGTGGTTGTCAAAATCCCAACATTTGTTTCATCAGTCCCGGATTGAAACAGCCTGGAAAATAGATGCTCTTTCTATAGATTGGAACAGCCAAATGTATACACTCCTCTTCAAACACCCCTGGTTCTGAAGGTGATTTAGAAAGCAGAAGAATCAAAGTGTCTCCTCATCCTGATTACTGCACTCAGATGGGAAATGTTGGATTAAACTCATCAATCTTACAACAGAATCACCAGGAATTGAAATAATCCCTCATTTGCTTTAAGCAAGCATGATGGCGGTTGTTCATTCCAATCTAGAGCTACTGAACCTGCAAGTCTGGATCTTATTAAAGTATGCCCTTCAGAACAAACAGTTTTCATAACAAGTGGTGTAGAATCCATCAGCTGAGATGGCTAATCCACCTTAAAGGTGTATGAAAGCAATGGAGTAGATTCTCATTGGTGCACACAAGAACACTTTATACAACTGCCAACATTTATGCCTCAATAACTAACTTTCCATGGCTCTTCCATGAGGAACTGTTAGCACCATTCACAATTAAAACCTACCATTCTATGATCAGTGGCACACTGTGTTAATCATGGAAGAGAGGATATCAGATAATGACCTATCAGACCTTCTGAACAATATATGCAAATTAAAAATCACATGCCAAATGGGGCCCCAGGTGGATGAGTGGTCTAAGGCACTCACTGCTGTGGATCACTGCTGACCCACCCCTGTCTACAAAGGATTGAATCTTGGACTCTGCCAGTATGAATATATGACAAAGCTTGCCAGTACCTTCCCATGGGTTTGTGGTTATCCTTGTAATAATGAAACAGCTTCTGAATTGAAACAGTGGCTTCTTAAGAGGGGTTGTCCAGTTTGACAGTGGTGTTTAAGACAGTACAAAGGTTCCATGGGGTCATTGTCTCAGATCTATATCTCAAAGAGTTTCTCTTGGATACTATAAGTGAATTCCTCATTTGAAGTATTGTATTGGTATATATATATATATATATATATATATATATATATATATATATATATATATATATATATATATATCACACCAAAATAGGGGCCACAGGTCGCCAAGTGGTCCAAAACACTCACTGTCATGGATCACTGCTGTCTTACATCTATCTGCAAGTGGGGATACATGAGAAAGCTTGCCAGTAGCTTCCTGTGGATCCCTGGTTCTTCATAGGGTTTTTCCAGGTTCTTCCTTCACCAATTATACTGGCCTCCATGTATGGCCTTTCATGTGCTGAAAAATGGTGTTAACCCAAAACACCAGCAACACACCAAATAAGTCATTCCAAAAGCACCAGATCAAGAATGATCATGATGGTCAGGAAATAAGAGATATGACAAACAGCTATACATGGACAAATGCCCATTTAGATTCTACTTGAATTCAGCTACTGGTTTGGAACATAGGTGACAATGAATTTACAAAATGCAAAACTTAAATTTCCTGCCATTAATTTGCTTCCTCAAACCCATGGTCTTAGCTATCATTTTTCTGAAGAAAAAATGTCCAATATATAATTCGAAAAACCTTTATAAATTGATTTAAAGGTGTTTGTTAAGCTATTTATTATTTCCAACTAGTGATGCAATACTGCTTTTGAACAACTTCTATAAGATGTAAGAAATTGCCAGTTCAGCAAAATATTACATTCATGATAAACAATTGTAGATGGCATATGGCCTTAATAGGTGACCGACTTACTTGCTTATGTCATCTGTTGGAGTCCTGTGTTCTAGCCATTTCTGCCTTAAAAGCACTAAAAAATAGCAACTTTTAATCATTAGTCAATTTTTAGTTATTATTTTATTGTATGTTGTCTATGTCCAAATCTACAGGAAATGGAATGCAGATTCTGTATTGTACTTACATTTTTGTGTTCTGTTTTGTTTTAGTTTTTTTTTTGTGTAAATTGTCTGTTGTGGTTTTGTGTCTATGAAAAATGAATTTGTAAATTTTGAAAGCTCTTGGGCTGGTTTTATACCAGTTTTGCACTGCTGTTTGGCAGTCTTTTTATCATATAAACTTTTAGCATCAGGCTACGAAATGGTCAAAAATTTAATAAGTTGGCACAATCCAATATATTGCTGAATAAAAGTAAAATTCCAGAAATGAAATTGATTCCTGGGCAAGCCCCCTGGAGGTAGTGAGACCAAGGAGCCAGTTGTTGTCACATAAATTGTTATTCATTCTTTTGCTAAACAGAAAGTCATATTAACATGGGGTTTTCACCAGAAGACATCTTATGATGTCTAGTTAATCATAAATTAAAATGATACCAGTATGAAGCTTTATATGCTAGATGCAGTGGCCATCTTGAAACTCTTGTTATATATTTTTTCTTAATGCATGGTCATGTTCATGTGGGTGTTTCATTGTATGACTTATTATGAGGTCTAGTTGGTCCAAAACAAATATAGTACCTGTCTGATATCCAATACAGCCACCACAGTGGCCATTTTGCAAAGCTTTTCATAGCTAGTTCTCCTGAATATCAACATAGGGTTTTCAATGAAATACTTATGAATGCTGGTTGGTCCTAATGAAAATGGTGCTGATATGATGGCCAACATGGCTGCCACAGTGGTCATCTTGAAAATCTTGTAGCTACTTATCCTGAATGAAAAGTAATATTGCCGTTGCATTTTCACCAGAAGACATCTTATCATATCTAGCTGGTCTTAAATGAAAATGGTATGAATCGGGTGTCCAATATGGCCACATTCAAGGTCTTCTTGAAAATATTGTTATCACTATTCCTCCTGCATGAATGATCATCTCAACATGGGCTATTTTTTAAACAACTTCTTATAATAATAATAATAATAATAATAATAATAATAACAATAATGACAATAATAACTATATTTAATAACAATAATAATATTCCTTTCCTTCTTCATTTTCTTCTTCTTCTTTATTATTATTATTATTATTATTATTATTATTATTATTAATTTTTTTTTTTACGGGGATTTGATCATTTGCAAATTAGCATACTACTATTTCAAATGCAGATGAATTAAAGGGGAGACTGTCTAGATAATGGATAAAAATTGAATATTAAATGTTATTTGTAAATCTATGTCCTTTTTAGGAGTGGAACCCATGGGTTTGTTCTGGAGCATGTCAGCATCACTAGGGCAGAGACTGGTCAAAAGAAATGTTGAGATTCCCTGGAAGGTCAAGATAAGAGTGTTACCTTCACTTGCTGATGGTCCAGCTTACCTGGGAAACACACCTGGCACCTGTCTTTTGGAGACAAGTGTTGATAAAGCATACATGAAGTCAGGTGTAAGATGCATACCAGTCAAAGAGGGACCCTTCAGAGGGAGCATTTTTATCCCAGAGGGTACAGTGACACTTTTTGTACATCAATATATACAATTTTATGCCAGCACATGTTACCCATCACTAGTTGCAATGGGGGTAGTGATTTGTCCTGTCCATCTATGCATCCACAAAGGCTAGTTTTCATGAGTGTGTGAAAGCCACTAAACATAGAGAAAAATTTGGTTATCATATATGTAGGTATATTTGGATGACCTAATTTGAAATTCAGGCCTTTGCAGCAATTTTTTCATACATTTAAAAATTTTGGGGACTAAGTTTGTTTGGGAGAAAAATTTCATTAGCAAGACAAATCAAAAGCCACTTAAGATCTATGAATAAAACTTTGTGGGCTTATTTGTAGATAACCTACTTAGATTTTCAGGTCCTTACCTCAGTTTTTCAGTCTTTTTTTAATCCATTTTTAACTATTTGGACCGTTTTGATGGAAATATTGTAAGCACAGTTAAGCAAAAACTTTTTAAGGTTGAAAATATAAATTTGTTATGAATGTTTGTACACCTATGTGGATGACCTTGTGCAATTACTTCATAGCAGTTTCTCAGTCAATTCCAAACGTTTGAACTTTTTGGACTGTCATTAACAACACAAATCTTGTTTGTTTTTGTTTCTTTTGCATGAAATACATTAGAACTTGAAATGTATTATATCAGTTTACCCACCCACCCCAGTCAGCAGAAGGGCAAAGTTCTTTGTTAAACAGAGGTTGTAAAAGATTTTGCAGAAAAATCGTCAAAAAATAAATCTTAACTTTTGTCATCAGAATGTAAAATTAGGTAACAATCCATACTGCCCCTCAAAAGTTATTGAGCAGACTGCTATGGATCATATGGAATTGGATGAGATGGGACAGGATGGAGGGATATGGACCACACAAGGGCAAAAAGAAAAACATTAAAAGAATGATATCATCTAGATTCAAAGATTTAACTAATTAAAATGTACCATATATACTTGCATAGATGTAATATCCATGTGCAGACTGCATAGACCCAGATCTGCCATCATATAATGTGCCAGAAAATGAGGGTCTATGCAGATTATTAGGAGTAATCAGTAGAACAAGCAATATAGACCCTGATATTCTGGCACATTATGCCATGATAGATTATGTCCTGTGTTGTTTGCAGTGACTCTGCTTAGACACAATAGATATGGTAGGTTTAAAATATCTTTTTTATTCTTATTAATATGTACAATTTCAGTTATTTAAAATCAATATTATACACATTTATTGCCCTGGTTTGCTTAGAATTTCTGTCCTGAGAACCCCATTTTACAGTCTATGCTCAGTGACTTAAGAACTAGTAGCTGGATGTAACTTGCACCAAAGTAGAATATAATTTTATGCCAGAAACACATTAGTTTGATTATATTTTAGTTATTCCCTCCAATGCTGAAAACTCAATTATTGCCTTTTCTGATTTTGTTTAGAGTATTAAGATAGTACTTGCGGAACTAAAAGGTATTGGAGATGCATATATGTACTGATAGCAACACAGCTATTCATAGATGGAGTGGATTTTTGTATGGCAAATTGAATTTTCTCTTGTTTATTATCTTGAAAACTGACTTGATAAGCCTTTTTCCAGATAGTCATTTTTATTTGATATTTGTCATGACATTAATTACCTTCAGTAATTGTCTTTTCTTTAAAATCTGGATAATATCATAAATAACATTGAAAAGACTTCCATACTTCACATATTCAACAAAACATTCCATTTTGGGGGTGTAAAATCTAATGACAAAAACCTGTACCCAGCCTACTTTACTGTTGCATTAAATATACAATGGCTAGGACTCCAAGCACCAACTGTATTGCATAACTGATCTGTACCAACTGTATTGCCAAACTACAGTAATCTTTATGAACTGTACTGGCTAACTGATCTGTACAGAGTATATTACCAAACTAATCTGTATAAGCTGTATTGACTAAGTGATCTGTACAAACTCTATTGCCTAAATGATCAGTATAATATGTATGGCCAAAATGATCTGTACAAACTGTGTTATCTAACTCATTGGTACAAACTGTATTATGTAACTAGTCTGTACAAACTGTATTACCTAACCGATCTGTACAAACTGTATTGCCTAACTGATCTGTACAAACTAACAATTTATCATCAGCTTAGTTTCCTGTATAGACTTGCATTTAAGTCATGTCCAAATGCAACCAACACAGACCCTAATCTGCCATTGCATAATACACCATTATATCAGGGTCTGTGTTGTTTTTCTACTGATTAATCTTAATGAACTGCATATATCCTGATCTGCTGGCACATTATTTGACAGTAAATCTAGGTCTATGCAGTTTGCATTTGGACTTGCCTTTAAAGCCAGTAAATATAATATATTCACCTTCAAATAATTAACAGACCTTTTGACTCTGAATAAGCTGTAATAAATAAAGCATGTAAATGAGTAGTCACACCATGATAGTTACACCAGTAGTTACTTTATTGTCACACCATGATACACCAGTAGGTACTCTATTGTCACACCATGATACATGTTTCCTCCTCTTACATCGTGAAAAGTTTAGGCAGTCTACATCTGTGTATCATTTACTGATGGCATTTTAAGACAAAATTCCAACAAAATAATTAATGATAGTTAATACTGTAAAACTTGTACAATTCTTCACACTTAATTTTTGTTTTTGATTTCATTGGTTGAGATTTTATAAATTGCTCTTTTTGAATAATTTTGGTGTTTGAATGTTTAAATTGACTACAATCACCTCAAGAAGACTGCTGGATTTATTGAAAATTAAAAATATAAAAACTTTCAGACTGTGATTTAATTGGTAATTCCTAAATCAATGAATCAATCAATCACTCAATCTTTCCTATACAATTTAGTGTATCATATAATGCTGCTAACTTTTCACCTGACAAAATAAATATCCCAAACATTGAACAAATATTTGTATTTTAAAAATTCCAATTTGAGAAATTTCAGAAGTTCAAATTACTGGAGGAGAAATACGTTGTTTTTTTTCATTAATGTTTCATGCTTCAAATTTTCAAAAAATATTAACATTTTACAGTTATGGCTATATCTGTAGCAGCTCTGTGCTTCCCTAAAACCATATTTCATTCTGTACTTATGAACAATATTAATCAAAAAGAAAATTTCAGGCTAAGTTATAATATGTAATTAAATTATAAATTCACTTTATTTATTACATCTTTAAAATCTGAATGGAATTGATGTGAGGGTCAGTAAGTATAGATTTGGCCTTTGCTTTTCAGCATAGCCACTAGCAGCAGAGAGGCTGAACAGACCAAGGATCGAAAAAGGCCAAAATGTCAAAAACAAGGTCTTTTACCAAAAAAAAAGTGTCAAAAAGCATCGACTAATAAATGTAAATGAATTATTTTTTCTGAGTTGGCCACACAATACAGGCTGAAACAGGCCAAGGATCGAAAAAGGCCGAAATGTCAAAACAAGGTCTTTTTTAAAAAAATGTTGAAAAAGCATCGACAAATAAATGTAAATGAATTATTTTTTCTGAGTTGGCCTCTCTGCTGCTATATATTTCTGAATAAAAAGTAAAAATAAAAATATTTCTGAATAAAAATAAACAGCAGCGGTGATGATTGGTCCCTTCATTGCCAGTAAAGTCCTAAGAGTCCTATCATTGATTCTTTGATCAATGTGGCACTCTTTATTGGTTAAGGTCTCTCTTATGACCCACAAGCACCCCATGAGGCTTTTTCATCTGGCAAACATTCTTTCAGAATGTCCTTGTGTGGGGTACCCTTCAGTGAGGTCACAATGTTATGAGTTCATATCACCCTGCTGTTTATTTAAGGGGTGCCAGCACATAGACACCCTCCCCCCAGCGAATTCCTAATGTGCAAAACAAAATATTAAAAATTCAGAGGGCTGTCTAGGCATATCGATTTCATGTAAACCCCCCCCCCAATAAAACCCCAGGGTAAGTGCAAAACGGCACACTCCACATTGTTCGACATGGTGAGGGGGTACATGAAATCTCTTGGGGCTGCTAGCACCCCCAATTATTAAGAAAACTGACATCTTAATCGCCTCCATCGACAATATCAGTCATGAGAATCGAACTCAAGACCTCGAGTATGAGAGTCAGCTGCGCTAACCACTACAACACGCACTTCAGTTACAAATATACGTTTAAAAAATAATTATATAGTTACCTAGCAGGAAATTCCTATGCGTGATTAGTATATACTCAACAGATTCTGAATAAAATAAAAAATAAATCGCGAAATCTACAACAATCTTGCACATTTTTGCCTTGATTAAAACATACTGCAGTCTCGAGAACAAACAAATGCGATGACACCGTTTTTTCAGGACTACAACATAGATTATGCAATACAAGGGAAATAACTGCTTAATTGCTCTATCGTTTACCTGACAGAGTTATTTCCTTCATGATATTACCATATTTCTGCAGTCTAGCAAATTTGTCTATAATTTTTATGTGCTTTGAACCATCATTTGCTGTTTGTGTTGTAAATTTAGAATTGGGGGGAGGGTGGAACATCACTTATCTAAAATTTCTCTGAGTTAAGCGTGGTCATTTTCACACTCTCTGCTGCTACGCTGATAGCATCAAGGACCAAAAATTTTATCAAGACCTATACGATACCTCGACCTAGGATCATGTAAATTTATTGTGATAAATCCGTGTCGGGTAGTTTGTATTTTTGGAAAGAAATTTTTAAATTTGATTATGTCCATATCTCCTGAACACCAAGTTTGATGAATATTTCATAACGTATGTGTATCTACTCCGTTAAACACAACCAGAATATTGCATTTGTCTCTGATCACTTTAGATATTTGTGTATAGTGCTGGGTAACATAAATCATGTCAGTATTGTTATGTCTGCCTCTGGAAAATATTCTGGCAGGATTTGATTGCTTGTCCAGCATCACATCATCGTATACTACTAAATTATTAATATTCCCATCAAGGTCATCTACAGATAGGGCATCATTGATATCAGTGATAAAATCAATAATATCATTGCCGTCCTCGTCCCCTTGACTTATGTCAAGGAACTTTGCATTTTCATTAAAATCCTTAGGTACTTCATAACGCCGTTGATCATCTACGGATGGTGCTATTAAATAGAATTTATCCCATTTGAGCCATCTCATTATCAAATTAAGTAACAATTGCGTCTTAACACACCCAGATGGTCCGATTATTATCATTCTGATAGAATTTGGCAACGCTGGATGATGTTTGACTGGCTCTTGTTTTCGTGTCGCTGAGAAGTCAATTATATCCATAATAATTAATAATATGAATTTATATTGTGTTCGATGCAGGCAACCACCCCCACCACTGGATTAACAACAACAATAACAAAAAATAAAAGGCGTTCACTGACAGATAAGTGTGAAAAATGTGGTACAAGCAAATACAGATTTATTTCGTCTAGCACAAAGACAGGTGGTGATATTGCCGCGTCGTTGGGAAAATTACCAGGGGCTCCGTGGGCAAAGTATCCCGGAGAAAAACATTTGCTCAGATACAATTATTGTGGTCCTGGAACTCGTCTCGATATCCGATTCGATAACCAAGACCAAACAAAACCTGAAGAGTATCCAATAAACGCAATTGATCAAGCATGTCGTGTTCATGATGTTGCGTACAAAAGCAAAGATTTACAGCAACGACATGTTGCAGATGTGAAATTGATTCATGCGTTAAATTCTATAAAGAATAAATCTCTCAGAGAAAAACTTGCTAGTTTTCTAGTAAGATCTGCAATGAAAGGCAAACTAATGGTAGGGGCTGGTAATTAATCAACTGATTATTATCATAATAATGGAATCGGTTTATTATAGCCCAAGAGGATATTGGAGGGGTAAAGCAGCAATAGGTAAATTTGCTGAAGCAGCAAAGGTCTCACGTGCTGTTGCTGCAGCGTGGTTAGTACGACAGGCAATATGGCAAATCTATCTACCTCCACCTAAAAAAAAATACAATACGCGCATTTTGATGTCAGCATTCCCAATGAAGTTCATCATGCAAATATTTTGCTTTTACCACATGATACCATTAAAACACGTGGACGTCAATCACGCACATACAGATACGCGTTAACCATCGTTGACTTCGCAAGTAGATATAAAGAAGCAGAGCCGTTATCATCTAAAACAGCAACCGAAGTTGCATCTGCGTTTGAACGAATTTATCAACGAGGACCTTTGCAATGGCCATAGCTGTTACAGGTTGATCCTGGCAAAAAATTTCTTGGTGCAGTATCATCGTTGATGAAGCAACATAATGTTAAAATCAGACGAGGACACACTGCAATTCATCGTGATCAGGCAATAGTTGAGCGATTTAATTGAACACTTGCTGAGCGGTTATTTGGATATCAGTATACAAAGGAAATAGTTCAGGCAGATACGAGATCTCGTGAATGGGTTGCAAGATTACCAAGTGTGATAGCTGCGTTAAATAATGAAATTACTCGTTCAACTGCCATGAAACCCATCATCGCGATTACACAAAAAAATACACCTTTACAATGACGTGATTCTATCTCTCAACCAGTATTAGGTAATGTAACTGTAAGATATTTATATGAACCCGGTGAACTCGAAGGGGGTAAAAAAAAAAGAGCAACTGATCCTATCTGGAGTGTGACCACACATAAAATTTCCAGCGTGGTTAGATCCACGGGTAGACCTGCAATCTACAGACTGGATTCAAATGCTCCTCAGCGTGGATTTGTATGTGAACAATTACAAGTAATTCCTGAAGACACACAATTACCACCGCTTTCACTTTCGTAATCTGGCACCAAGGCATCCAGCGCCCCGACGTCGATTACACTCAAGACAGGTCAACATCACATTCTCGCGTGTGTGACCAATACTACTGTTAATTCTATCAACTGTAAATTGTCTTGGATTATTATTCGAATATTCCCACAGCATATTACAGTTACAACTTGCACAATGATTATTCTGTCGTTGTTTTAGTGTCGTAACAAATTCAGCGTCGATAATTTTTTCTTGACAGCTTCATCGATGTTGCTAGTAGTTTGATTATTATTTTCTGTGAAGTCTTTGACAACCCTCTGCAGTTGAGATATTCTTCTGACTCGAGACACTGCGAGATAAACTAAATTTGACCACTCGATTCTATCATCGATAATCCAGATATTTGTATCAGTAATAGTTAGTCCTTGTGACAAGTGTATCGTTATAGCGTATCCTAATTTCCACGGTGATTTGTCCATGCTCAACGCGCTCTCAACAACATCAACAGCAACCAAAACAATATCATTTAACTCAAGAATTTGATTTTCATTTGTTCCTGGAATCATAACATCAATATTTTGTCGTCGAGTATCTGCTGGTCGATAACATAATGGTACAGGTAGATTTGAAAATTTTTCTTTATGTAACAGAAATAATTTCTCTTGCGGTGTATCACGAATTATTTTTCTACTCGCAACTAATAAATCAGTAGGTTTCCACAAATTCCAAAAATCATTTATAGGGGTTTCTGAAATTACTTCACGCATTATTTCACATTGTATTCTATCTGGCTGTAGTCTGATTAATCTTTTAAATTGTTTCAGTGGTTCATCAATAGCTCTATAATCATCAGTTATCTCCTCATAATAATCCACAAACGTTTTCAACCATTCGTGCGGAGACTGTCCAACAAATGGTGGTGGTTGACCATGATCGCCGCACATTATCACAGCAGTATTCGCTGTCAGTAACCAATCAAGAAACATTTTAAATGTTTCTAAAGACACAGTACAAATTTCATCCCAGATGATAATCCGGGGTATATATTTTTCACCCATTCACTCAGGTGTCCATGCGTCTCAGCACCATCTGAAAAAAACATGATAAGTTTGAGATTTTACTCCTCGTTCATTCATTTCTCTGGCTAGTCTGTGTGTAGGTGTCAGCACAATCATATCTGAGCTCTGCCAAAATAATTCAATGGCACGTGTTGTTTTTCCAGAACCTCCAGGTCCACTGAGATGAAAGGTTTTATGGCTGGCCACAGAATCATATACAGATGGTGCTGATGATTTTAATATTTGATTGTCATTGCTTTAATATGTCTCCGCGATTTCAACGTCTGCAGATTCGGAATAGTCAAGTATATTTTCTTGTTTTATTCTCCATGATCCCCATTCACCAGTACCAAGTAGCGGTTTTAACAAATCCTTATACGCTTTATTTATATAAAATGAATCCGTGGCAACTCTGACCGCGTAAGGAGGGAATCTGTTTATCATCGACAGCAAATTTATCGAAACGTACGCGAGCATCGAAGATCTTAAATGAGTAAACTGCGATGACTCAACTTCAGTATAGCTCACAATTGTATCTAATTTAGTCCCGTCTGATAAATGAGCATCACTCCGACTTATAAATGTGTTTTTGTTTGTTGTATCAGCAATTATAAAATCGAGTTCGGTATCGTCCATAATTAATCTTGTACACGTTCGTTTATGATCATATGATCCTCCTAGAGTAAATTTACCAATTATTTTTCTACCAAGATCTTTAGCTGCTTTCTCATTATTTTCTTTTCTGAATTTAGATACGTTATTAATAATTTTATTTATTTCTTTTTCGGGAAGGTCAGGAAATTTTTCACTGATATCACTTTCTACATCAAACTCGTCTGGTTGTGGCAACCAAATTTGTTTTTGTGAATGATATGATATAATCGCTTCATTTACTCTCAACGAAATTAAAATTCCATTATCAAGCATATATCGTAATAGTACTATTAGAGCCCAATAGTTTTCTGAGAAATGTCTTCCAAACCAAACATAAACAATTGGATGCAGATTTTTCGCAAACTCGAATGACTTTATACAAGCAAATCCAGTCAGATCAAAATTTGGTAATAGCCCCTTTATCGCAACTCTGGTCATCTCGTGTGTGGGATGTCCAAATCGCTTAGGGTATCCAGAACACTCTCCGTATCCAAGAAAACTTCCAGGATAACATGCTACTATATCAACCGACATAACGTCACCGTAGTCGTATTCGGTATTCCATAATCCACCATGACCGTATTCGACACAACTCTGCTGGATATCTTCAAGAAATTCCAATCGTGTCGGTTTCCATGAATTTTTCTCCTGAGCGATGTGAGCAGCAACTGATGGAACGGTAAAACAATTACTGATCAATTGCTCGACAGTGATTTCATCACCGTTCGTGTATTTCAACGCAAGCTTGCTCATTTCCTCGTGGAGAGTTTCTGTACGATAAATTTCTCTGCTAGGCCTTACAAACTGATCATAATTTTCATCATCGGAACTTCGAAATAGCCACACAGACACAGGGTCACTCTTACTGATATCGGTGATAGCGTCGAATATGTTACCGCGGTAGAATTTAACTGTTCTGTCTCGTGGAAATATTGTTACCGCAGATGTCGATGCGTGTGCGTTATGACCAATAATTGTTATCGGAGATCTTCTTGATGTATATTTCGATTTATACAAAATTTCTCCGGTTAATGTTTTTACTGTTATTTGGATTTTTATTTTTTGTCCTAATTTAGCAGCGTCACTGATAGACGCTCCGGTATCTTTAACTGATTCTGCCCACGCATTTATTTCCTTTTTACGTCGCAGATCCGTTAAACCATTTCCGCGTCTCGCTTTTGAGAAATGTTTTATAACTCGCTCAGGTATGCAATTTAACCGGAAAGATTTCATTGGTTTGAGATCTGCAACATTAGGTTTATTATTTATCGGATATAACGCATAAACAACTGCAGTCACAGGGTATGCTCGTTCATAATACAGTTTATCAATGCCGGTCAATGTTTCTGGTCTGAATTTTTATTTATCGTGAGAACGCTATTT
Organism: Megalonaias nervosa; assembly: GCA_016617855.1. NCBI lineage: Eukaryota > Metazoa > Mollusca > Bivalvia > Unionida > Unionidae > Megalonaias > Megalonaias nervosa. The sequence goes on from JAECUM010035475.1 coordinate 51,820, forward strand.
CCAGTATAAAGTCGAACAGGGTCACGTTTGTCACGGATAATCCAAACCTCGTCGTCTGTCTTCACGATAAATTTTATTCCAATAATATATCGCTGATTGCCTTGATGAATATTAAGGTAGTTGATAATATTTCTTCCTCGTTCGTCATTCATTCTAGTATCAATGGATTTCGTTATCCTGAATGTTGACCACAAATGAGTCGCACTATCGTTGCGAAATTCCTTTTTGGCTTCACGGATACGATCAGTTATATCGCTATTCATCAAAGCTAGATGATGCATCGAAAAATTAAATTTAGGTTATGACAATCTGTCTAGATCAAATCTGGCTCTAGAAGGTTTAATTGTGGATAATCTCTCAAACTCCTCCATCTTATAATTAAGGCAAATATATATGTTTAATTAAACTTTAATTATATATATATATATATATATATATATATATATATATATATATATATACATAATGATTCAAGCAAACAGTAAGTGTAACTGGCTGATGATCGGATTTTCATCTCGTTGTAATAAATGAATTCTGTGGCTACCACATGCAAAGCTTTAGATGTAGAAGTCTAGGACCAAAACCGTGTTTACGGTACGGTGTTGGAGTCAGAGGAAAAACACGGTTATGTGTACAATGCGGTAGTAAAAGATACAGAGAGCTGAAACGATATTATGATAAAAATATAACGCCCTGATATCTCCCGTAAAAACCACCGAAGACCATCTCGCCGGATTTTCAAAATAACAATTTAGACAAATAATACTATTATATAAATGGAGCAAAATGAATTTGTGAAACATCCCATCATAAAGAATAATGAAGCATCTCAAGATGGTGTAATCAGAAACTGTCGATTAAAAAAAACAGTCGGAAAAGTTGATAATACTGGTTATCTCAGATTTACTGCTGGAAAAGAAAGATATCATTCACATAGATTCGTGTTCGAATGTTTTCATGGCCCGATCAAAAATGGACTTGTTCTCGATTATATTGACGGTAATAAAATTAATAATTCTTTAGGAAATTTACAAATTGTTACACAGAGTCAGAATGCTGTATTTGGAAATACTGGCAGATGTAAAATATTTGGAAAGACGGCTGTTAAATCTGTAAATGTGGAGACAGGTGAAGAAATAATTTTCCCATCTATGAGTGCGGCTGGCAAATATTTTGACATTTGCCCTGCTTCAATACAACGTGTTTCAGAAAAAAATAACCAAATCAGCATATTCGAAGAAATTCGAACAAAAGATCAAATTTCGGTATACACAATAAAGGGGAGATAACTCCGTCAAGCAAACGCTCTCTCCGTTAAAGTTATCCTGATTTATAATAATATTTTCCCGCAGTCGTGTCGAAAACGTTATGGCATATGTATTTATAGTTTTGCTTTTATTCAGAAATATTTTTATATTAAACAAATATTTATTATATAATGAATCATGAAAATATTAATGCTATTATTGTTGCTATTACGCAATTACAACATGACGGTATAAAAATTTCTGATGAACTTGATCCTGAAAAAACTATGCCTGATTTTGAATTATTACAAATTCGAAAATCCGAAAATAAATATACACTACCCTCCGATTACAGACTCATAAGGTTGATTCAACAAACAATGATACAAACTTTAGCGGCAGCTACGGATGCGCAGGTGAAATTATTTGTCCCCCTTTCAAGTTCAATCGAAAAAATCAGATCACAATTATCTCACGAATACGAAACAAAAAGACTTGTACACGCTCGTATAAAACAACTGAGAGAGATTATGTCGATGACGAAGGACAGCAACGAGTGTTACTCTACCCATGATGCAAGTGAAAATGACTGTAGTGACGACTAAACCAAAGATGTCACCGTAACTGTGGTGTGACCATAATAAAAAAAATATTTATTTGACAGATTTGTTTTGCTTGGTGTTTTCTACGATCATGTTCTACGAACGTGAGATCTACGATCTTACATACAGATTTATATTAAGCATTTCTGATCTTAAATCCAAAAAGTGTCCATGTTGGTCAGTAAGTTTGAAATGTATCCGCGATAAGAGTGTATTATGACATTTTAAATAAACAACGTTGATTGGTTCTGATACAATCAAATACCCTGGGGGTACTTGACGTGTAAATGAATATAGAGTGTATCCTTTGCTGGGCTTGGTTGGATTTTTGTAAATCTACTTGATAACTACCGTCGATGACGTCACAAACAAGACTGACTGCGATCGTTGATGTTATGTTGACGATACCCGGCGAAACATGACGACCACCACCGTACGGATCGTTATTGAATTTGAGAATAATTGCTGGTGGGGCTACTTTTTTCCATGATTCAAGAATTTTTGGAAAGACATCGGCGATGTTGAATTCGATTTCTGGAGTTTTATAATTGGCCTTCAGCGTATTTGCATACTCGTTGAGTAAATTACCCGAATTTGCAGCGATGATGGGAGCAGTACGATTATTGACATGAACAAATAAAGCATTTCTGTATGCGATGTTTATCATGTACTCGAAATCGGATTTTGCCGAGTTCAAATGTTGAACTGCATCAACGATACTTTTTTTCGTGTCTTCGTTGTAATTTTGCGTCAAACTGATGATTAAATTTTTCAAATGTATCTGAATTTTGCTGAATTCATTATACATTGGACGAAATATCAATTCGGTCTCGTCATGACTTTGTATAACACTCGTCCCGCCGCGTCCTACGCGATAAACTTTCGGTAGCATAAATACTCTTTCGCCGCTGATGGCAAAATATTCCTCAACGTTCCACGGATATTCTTTTCTGTAATCGGGTAATTTCTTAAATATTTTTTTTGTTGTCGTGGTGAAATCTTCCATGCGTGGTTCAGCGGAACCAGTGTAGACCTGCGCGACCTCAGGCCAACCTAACACAGATTTATCGAAGATTGATAAATGTCAACTACGTAATCCGGCGATAAAATTTCAAGGGCCGCAGATAACGTTGACTCATGAACAGTAATAGCTATCTTTGATTCTTTTCCTGTAATGGATTTAATTTTCCGTTGCAATTCTTCATTGATCTCTTCTATCTGATAACTGCCCGTGGGTATACCGACTACTTGACAATCTGGAGTCCCATCGGGTTTATTTTTATTTGTAAATCCTAATGAATTATTCGGCGGAAGACCTCCAAAAGACGCTGATCTGATATTTGGCCAACTACGATAAACCCGTAATTGTGCCAGCGCTATTTCTGATGCTGGAATTGCAGTTGGAAAAACAATACTGAATTCAGGATTGGTTGAACTCGCCCATATCATTGTGGCTTTTTGCTGAGTTGTGTTTGTGACGATCTGCTGCAATAATTCGCGTGATCTTTGATCAGAACGATGTTCGGGCGTCGACATCATTATTATTTATTTCCAATTTTAATTCAAGTTCGTTGACACCGTTGTAAATTTCAATTATCGTTTTAAACTCATCAGCGGATATTTTACCATCGTTGAACGACGACGAAATCAACGATGATAGTTTAGAATATGCTGTCGTTGCTGTATGCAGCTTCATTGTGTGCTCGTGTAATTTTGTGCTTGTACATGTAGCTATCTTCTTTGCAACGATGTTGAAAATACCGGCAATAGTTGTTGCGGATGAAAGGACGATTGTTACAACGATCGGCACGGTCGCTGTTAACGTTGATAATATCACGCCGACTTCAGCGACAAGCGCAGATACCGAATACACAATTATGTCAATGGCCGTCATTTGTCTGCGATATTTTTTTTATTTTATTGTATAATCGTCAACGATGTTTTTCAGTTTACGCTGTCACGCACATACTTAATCGTATCTGTATCGCTGAACGTCGATCATTATATTTTATTAAGTAATTAATTGAGGTGTTTCAGCTACAAATTCCAGACACCACCAGTAAGACGCTGTGGTTATTTTTTTATCGGATGGTTCCAGTATAAATATTTCTTCGGCATCTTTATTTAATACAATAGACACGGTTCCAGAAAAATTATCGGTTGAATGACGCCATGGAAATGTAGTAAATATGCGGAATTTTGCAGAACTGAATACAGACAGCCTGTACACACCGGTTACTTCAGCTGTATGTTTGATAGCGTTATTCTGCGGTGTCCACGTTGATGATCTTGATGCTACTGTGTACATGATACTGCTAATTTGTTTGTGTGGAATTTTAACGAGATTAGTTTTATTGACGATATTAGGAATTCCTCTGATGATATCGTTTAGTTTCGCGTTAACGTCGGCGAGTTTTATGTCAACGGTTGGTGGACTTACAAAAAATCCATTAATGGTTCTGTTTGTTTCTGCGGAAATCCAGAAACAGTTGTACTTGATTAGTAAAATCAGTTTTGAGTGTGGTCATTCCATCGTTGATTGTAGTTAACGAAGTTGTCACTGGAATTTCCTTATCATCGACATATTTCTTCGTTGTAGCGTCGAGATTATCTGTTGGTTCTCCTATATTGATGATTTTATTGTTATTCATGTTAATGAAGCCATTCATTGTATCGCCGGCTTTTAACACTCGTTCACTTATGCTATCTCGGATCGACGACGGAGTAACAACACTAGAAACAAGTTTGCCCTCTTTGTCATAAACAGCAATAAGACCTTCTCGCGATAATCGATTACGATTAATAATATCCTTGACTGAAATATTACTCATCTTCAATTTTCCTTCACGGTTTTGAAATACAACAAGTTCGTTTGGATCAACGTTGGCAAGATTGAGCAGGTCAAATAATTCATCATTTATCTGCCTTGTTACTCGCTTGAGTAAATCTTCACCTGGTGCTTGTTGGGTTTTAGTTTTAGCTGATCTTTCGTAAATATCTACCATAATATTATTAGCCATTATTTAAAACAGAACTCGTATATTCGTGTACAGCCTTATGGGGTGTTTTTTTTTTATCTTGATACAACATCAAGTACTGCCAGTGCTTCACGGCCACATATTGGAGGATCCGTTAATGTTTGTGTTGGTAGCGTTGAATACCAGATTGGAATATCGCCGCTGACATACTTTAAAAATTCTTTTGGTGGTGCCAGTCCGTACGAATCGAAATAAACAATACCACGTGGATCAATCGCGTAAGCAACCGAATGAGTACCACGGCCAGAGTTTTCATCGAGGTTGATTATTCCGGTTTCAACGTTGTTTGGTTTGCGTGGTAATTGATCACGCATAAAAACACCTCTGAAATGTTTTATATTTAATCGCGTAGCAGCATCGAGTAAATCTAAATTGGACATCGGGAACATCAACGAGTGCCTGGAATTCTTAATCCTCTCCCGTGCCGCGGTAAAGTCCCTGGTAGTCTTAGACCCAGACCCAAATGGGTCTGCGTTCGAGATCGCCTTTTTTTGGATTCCTTACCCAGATGCTTTCTTTAGTGTCATTTCAGCAGCTGTTCCAACAGCACCTAACGCAGCAGCTTTGCAATAGCTGGGGCGGCAGCGGCTATTAACGCTGGTAACGAGGCGAGAATCGGAAATATACCACCGTCTTAGCGATGTCTTTGACGGAACCCGCAGAAAGATTAAGTCGTATGCCGGTCTTTGATTGTTTGGCTTCATTGAAATGTTTGAGCTGAAGTTCTGTTAGAGGTAGTTTATTTGAACCACCTGTGATTTATTTTCGCGCTAGTGATATTTTTGTTCCACATTTTTTTGCTGATGCCGACTGCAGTTTTTTAATTTGACCAGGAGTCAGACTGACATTGACAACACGGTATGACATTTATGATATATTTCTGATTTCTAAATTAACGCTTGCATATTTTTCACCGGGGCATCAACGACTTTCATTCGTCCACCAACACCTTCAAATAGCATCGCGTTATCACTGAGTATGACGGCGATTGCTCTGTAATTAGCAATAGCTCCTCTTGTAACACGAGCTCGAAAATGTATGTCAACGACGGACTGTCTAAACAAATCCAGATGTTCCAGCGAAAAATAATAAATCGGATACAGCGTGTAAAATCTAGCTGTGATATTTGTAAACCAGTATCAACTTTTGATCACGCCCCATAAACGACATTAATCGATGATATGCACGCGTCACATGATTTTGCTCAAAATTCAACAAAATATCCCCTGATGCTTCTTCATGTCCGTTTATTCTCAATGAAACCTCAGAAACACCGCGTTTGTCAAATATCATTATACTACGCATCTGATCATTTACTCGTGCAGCATCTTGGAAAGCAACAAAGCGCAGAGATACCTTGTTGTGATGCTATCTGCCATGTAAATAAACCACTAATGGTACTTTGAACAGCATCTGTGTTTGTTGTTAACCATAGTAGCGTCGACTTACCACCTTGACCCATAAAAGAGAGTAAAAGTTCTTCTTCAGGTATCTCTGGAGTCATTACTGGCATCTATAATGAAAGTTTTCTTAGTATTACTTTACCTGCATCAGGAACAGCTGCAAGTCGCCATATTGCATCATCGTCTGTGACTTTTCGTACGAGTACAACTGTATGTTTGGCTCCGAAAATAATCTTTCTGACATTTCTATAAAATCCAAAGATATGTAATAGTGGAATTGCACATGAAAATCTTCTATTTCCATCTTTCAGCATAGATCGACGTGCTGTGAATCCCAAGTTGAAATTTGCATTAGCACCATGAACCACCGGAGCAACGTCAGCGTCGGCGTTATTGGCATAGTTTCTTGGTCGTCTTATATCATATGGTACGTAGTTAGGGTGGTCAGAAGTGTCCTTGGTAAACATCATTGATGGACCAGCTGATCTTGAATAATCGTCGCTGTATCTTGCTAGACCAAGTATTGTTGTGGCAACGTCGACGTCGTTCTGAATTGATTCAATATTTCTTCCGTCGATGATACACGTAGCACTGTCGAACAAAGCCATAATACCATTATTAACAAAACCAATACTATCATTGGCTCCGTATTCAGTATTATCTGTTTTTAAAATTTCACCTTCTGCTTCAATAAATGCTTCAGCTGGTAAGAAATATTTACTTGTATCTTGAACTTGTAATTCGATTTGTCCACGCTGATTTGGTTGTCGTGCGTCATAAGAATAATATTGATAATCACGCACAGACTCATCCTTGAGAACTGGTGCATCCATGTCAAATGCGGGATCAGATACTGGTTTGAACATATTTTATGTTATTGGTCATCGTCTAATACGAAGACCACTTCCTGCCATCAGACTTGCTGCTATCTTTTTTTCTTTTTCATCGGCTAACTCTGCTAGTTTTTTATTTGCGGCTTGATTTATTATTTTACTAACATTTGCAGGCATCACTTCAGTGCTGGGTAATTTTACTGGTGACTGAGGTTTTCGTCGTACTAATCGTGCTAGTCTATCCTTGATTGCAGAGAATGCTTTACCGGCAACGTCGCCGGCAGCACCAATACCTTTTTCACGAACAACGTCAATGGCTTTCATGCCTAGTTGCTTTGCAATCGGTATTGCCTTTGGGGCTATCCTCGAAAATAAGCCCTGAACAACATCGCCGAGTCCATCCCTGTAGATTGCTTTATATACTGGTAATCGCGAATTTATCACCCTGACCATGGTCGGTCCACGTTGAGCAGCATGAATAATCATTTTATTATAATAATTATATCTAACTGCTTAATCGCTGTAATAATCATCGGCGATTTCATTAATGAGGGACCGATACACATTAATATCCATGATACCGCCTGTAAACAATCGCTGACAAATAGCGGCTGCTTCATTAATGATTTCTGGAGAATTATTACCGGCTCGTTTTCCACCAATGAGGACTTCTAGTCGTTCAACATCTGCAAGGGCATTACCGGGGCAAACACCAGTGTTGTAAACACCAGTGTTGTATCCAGAACCAGTTGCACCAGGGGGTTCTTCTTCTGTTGTTGGCATTAGTTGCTAATGGTACCATACCTAAGGCTTTTTTGATTGAGTTTATGTCTGCTTGTCGGAACCTTGTTGGTTTTTTTCGTTGCAGTTTCTCCAGCTCGTTCAGATCCTTTATTAATCGTTGACGTTGTTGTGGGTGTAGTTGTTGTTCTCGTTGTTTCTGTAATTTTTCAAGTTGTTGCATTTGTTCTTCTTGTCGTTGTTGCCGTTGTTGTTGTTGCTCAGGTGATAGTTGTATCCATGAAATACATTCATCTGTTGCATGAATAAATTTAATATATCTCGTATCGCTGTTTCGAGCTTGATCAACGTTGTAGCATATGCGATATATCCATTTGTACCAATTTTCGCGACCTACAGGATCATCAACATACTTAGGTTTTAAAAATCGTTCTCGATCATCATAACTTCTCACAGCAGTCGCAGCTAACTGTTTTGTATTTTTGGCCTGTTTAATAACAGTAATAGCGTCTTCGGTAAATTTATCAAACAGATCAATCTTGGCTCGTGCTTCTGGTTCTGGTTCTAGTGTATCACCCTCCGCTTGGTCTACATCCTCAGGTACTTCTCGCGTTGGCTGAGCAGCAGCTATTTCTGCAGGAAGCTCTCGCAAAATCTTTTTTGTTTTCTTATTTCGCTCTGCTATTTTTCCAGTTGCTTCGGCGGTTTTTTTCTAATGCAGGGAGAAGACCTTTATTAGTCTTTGTAACAGGTTTAAATAATTCCTCTGCGGATTCTGCAAATTCTTCTTGTAGTTTGTTGACGCGCTTGTAATTGCTGTTTAACAGTGTTATGGCGTGGAAGATATTTTCGTATTGCTTCTAATCGTTCTCGAGCTAATCTAGCTGAGTGAGCTTCACCGATCATTATTGATAAACACAATGGTTTAATTATAGCAGCAGAGAGGCTGAGATCAAGATTGTGTGGCCAACTCAGAAAAATAATTCATTTACATTTATTTGTCGACGCTTTTCAACACTTTTTTTGTAAAAGACCTTGTTTTTGACATTTCGGCGTTTTTCGATCCTTGGCCTGTTCAGCCTCTATTGTGTGGCCAACTCAGAAAAATAATTCATTTACATTTATTTGTCGACGCTTTTCAATGCTTTTTTTTGCAAAAGACTTTGTTTTTTACATTTCGACCTTTTTCGACCATTGGTCTGGTCAGCCTCTCTGCTGCTGGACTGTAGCGGAGACTGTAAAAGGTCCAAACCAAAACAGAAATTTGTAATATATATATGTATGTATATATATATATATGAACATATATATATATATATATATATATGTATATATATATATATACCTTATATATATATATATATATATATATATATATATATATATATATATATATATATATATATATGCCTATACTAAAAGTAATACAAAATTCCAAAAATCATATCAACTTCAACAGGGACTCAAGAAAATGTTCGGAAATATTGTTGAAAATTGGCAAAGACTAAAAAGTAGCACTATATTTCCAAACTTACAGAAGACTTTAGTGTATATTGAAAATAATCCGGAAAAAATTTAAATATGGTCTGGGCGAAAAGTACTACTAACATTTCTAAACTCTAATACGGACTTTAGCTGAGATTAATCAGCAATTTCTCCTGAAATGTAAAAATTTTAAAAATATTTTTTGTACACTTTCAGAAAGCATTGAAGATAAAAAAATTACAATTTTGCATTTGTACAAATAAAAGATAAACAAGTTATGCGCTTTTTAGAAAGAAGCTTAAACTTGTAATATTGTTTTATAAATTTTAAATATATGTACTCAAAAGGAAATATTTCGCCCTGTTATCAGTGAGAACAACCAACACCTAGTTATCTAGATCCATCATCCCCATATTAACGAACCAACGAAACGGGATAGGAAGATATACAAGCTATGCTTGCAAACACTCAAATATACTATCACTCAAGATGCTAGGTTGCAATAGAAGATGAATGAAATCAAACACGCATACTATCTGACACAAGCAATGGTAGGGTGCGCTTACTGAGACCTTACACACAAATATACTTATACACTATCAGACAAGAAACGTGAGGCTGGATAAGAATTTTCATTTTCAATTTTTATTTTCAAATGTAGTTTTTCAGATTTAAGTTTCCGTATTTTCATTTTCAATTTTCAAACTTGAGCTTTTCATATTTTATTGTTTCTGTTTTCCTTTCAAAAATTACTTTAAAATTTATTTTGTCAAATTTTCAGTTTTTCATTTTCATTTTTATTTTCAAATTAGTTTTTCAAATTTCTTTTTTGCAATTTAATTTTGATTTTACATTTTTAATTTAAAATTTAAATTTTTATTTTCTATCATATTGTAATTCATTCCATTCTTCGTTTTCATTTTTTATAATAAAATTTAATTTCCCAACTTTTGATTTTCCTTACAATTCAATTTTCAATTTTCATTTAAATTTTTTTCATTTACAACTTTATTTTCATTTGTAATTTTCACTTTCATTTTCATCTTTACTTGATAAATATTCATATAATAAAATCTTTATTTTCAATTTTCGTTTGCAATTTTTACTACTAACTTTCATTTTCAATTTTTTTTTCTAATTTCCTTTTCAAATATTTGTTTTAAATTTTTGTTTTCAGTTTTATTTTCAATGTTTATTTTCGATTATCATTTCTTAGTTTTCATTTTCAATTTTCATTTTGAAATATTTGTTTCCTACTTTTCACTTTCATTATTTTTACTTGTAAATTGTGCCTTGTAAAATTAATTTTTAATTTTTCTTTTTCGGTTTATCATTTTTACTTTTCATTTTCAATTGTTTTTGAAATTTCATTTTTTCAATTTTCATTTTCTTTTAAATTTTCATTTCAATTTTCATTTTCAATGATTTTTAATTGTCGTTTCCAGATTCGGTTTGTATATTTGACTTTTTTATTTTCCTTTCAAATTTTGCTTTTAATGTACAATTTTCATTTTCAATTATTCTCTTTTGTCATTTTCAGTTGTTTTTTTCTTCAACATTTCACTTTCAATTTATCGATTTGAATTTTCATTGTCGAATTACGTTCTTATTATGATGAAATATGCTGATTTTGAAAAAAATAGTGTTGCCTTGTGTTTATGCAAATAAATTCACTTTTAAACATGCTCTTTCACCTTCTTTCTATCGACCTTTGTAAAAAGGCAATGTTTTCTTTCACGTCTGCGTACCAAATCTGAGGGATTTTCGTTTTCGTCCGTGTATATACAATTAAAAAGTACGACTATCGTACATAAAAGCGGTGTTTTTGAGGCATCATTCCTGAAACACCGACCAATTAAAGAGCTCAACAATTGAGCACTAACGAGTCGCAAAGCTCTTAGTTAGCATAGGCGACTTTAATCCTTCTCAGTCAGCCGTGTATGTAACTTAAGTTTTATCGTGGTGTGCTAGTATGTTTGTGTCATTTCATCCCCCATCTTTTACAACATATCCTTTCCATTGCATAGTAAGTGTCAGGATTTTAGACACTACAGAAGGCGTATCGGAAAGTATGAATGGGGTATTGGATAGTATTCAAAAGGTTTTTGTTGGATAGTAATATAAAGAGGGTGATTGATAGTAAGGGTGTGTGTTCGATTTTAATCCGAAACAGGACTATTAGATTGTGTATCAAAAGGTGTGTGTTGGATAGTATGTTTGTGTCATTTCATCCCCCTTCTTTTACATCATACCGTTTTCGTTGATTAGTATGTGAGTAATATTTTGACACTACACAAGGCATTTTGGATAGTATGTATGGAGTGTTGGATAGTACTCAAAAAGTAGGTGTTGGGTAGTAATAAAAAAGAGGGTGGTGGATAGCAATCAGAAAGCGGTTGCTGGATAGCATGTTTGTGTGATTTTTTCCTCCTTCTTTAACATAATACCTATCTTGTGTGAAACTATGTTTTGTATGCGTGAGAGGGTACAGTAGTGTGTCTATAAACACTTCATACCCTTGTGAGTAATATTAACTTTGTATGAATGTATGTGTATCAACACTTTATAACCTTTCCGCTAGATTGTAGTATGCATTTAGACACGAAAGATGTGTGCTGGATTGTAACAATCAGCATTACCATCCTGGTTAGAGGCCACACATTCTTTGACTTATGTTAATTTTCCGTTTGAGTCAATAGATGTTCGGTGGTTTGAAGCTATGAACTTCGACTACCATCCCATGTTAAATATACCGACCATTTTATCATAGGATTTTCCGTTTGAGGTCATAGTGTACCCCGCATGTCAACTTACGGCGTAATTTTAAATAATTTGAGGCCCATGTGCCCATGCAGCTACTTAAACTATTCATACATCGTCTCCAGACTTTTGATAGAAACTTAAACAGGATATCCGCAGGGTTTTAGCAGCGGCATCAAAGATATTTCGCACGTTCACTCGTCAAGAGACGCTCAGGCAATTACACAGTATGTGTGTGTGTGTGTGTGTGTGTGTGTGTGTGTGTG
>JAECUM010035478.1:0-26610 GCA_016617855.1 Megalonaias nervosa
AGAGTTTTTAACGAATAATGAAAAGTTTTGAGACGGTGCAGGGTATCCAAGCGTTGATACCGACGTGTCTTGCAGATTCCGCAATAAAGCAATTATATTTCACCCCTAGTAAAGTTCCAGATCGAGGGGTCTCTTGTCCGCGGTAGAAAATGATAAATTCTCACGAACAGAGGCACACAAAAAGAACAATTTAACCAAGCATGAAGGGCAGTCACAGAAACAACTGATGGAAAATAATATCATTATGTTAGTAGACAAGGGTGCTGTATTGTAGTCATGAACATGTCCGACCACATCGCTGAGGCGAACAGGCACCTTTCAGACTATAGATTTTATACACAAACAATGTGGTCACTATCCAACAGCTGAACACGCTAAAATTGTGCGTCAGACATTAAATCACATGCCAAAAGCAGGACTCAGTGATGACAACATACCAACTTACCTCCTATCAGTGGACCCAAAACCAGTAAGAATTTATTTCCTCCTTAAAATAAAGATAATAAGGGTTTTCCGGGGAACCTACAATTTCCGGAAACAACCATTCCGTTGCAAAAATATCTGAATTCATGTGTTTATTAAAAGCAAATGAAAAACTATTGAGCTAACTTAACGTTAAGCACTTATCAGTATTATTAATTAAAGCCTACCATGCTGACTTTACTGTTAGTGATCAGTATCACACGTTAAAGTCAGTATCATGAACTAAAGTCTACAAAACTAACTTACTGTTTGATATTCATCAATATTGTTGATTGAATTCTGTCATGCAGAGTTACCGTCAAAACAATTATGAGTATACTGAGTTATGCCCAAGAACACCACAATGACAGAAAAATAACTGACGTATGACCAAGATTATCACAATGACAGTATTTTGACTTATGACAAAACAGCGCACAATGACAGGCATATTGACTTATGACGAAGATCATCACAATGACAGGTATACTGACCTATGAAACAGATCCCCACAGTGACAGATATATTGACTTATGAACAAGATCATCACAATTACAGATATATTGACTTGTGACCCAGATCATCACAATGACAGGTATATTGACGTCTGAGGCAGATCACCACAATGACAGGTATATTGACTTATGACCAAGATCATCACAATGAGAGGGATATTGACTTATGAAACAGATCACCACAATGATAGGTATATTGACTTATGACCAAGATCATCACAATGAGAGGGATATTGACTTATAAAACAGATCACCACACTGACAGGTATATTGACTTGTGACCAAGGTCTTCACAATGACAGGTGTACTGAAGCCCTCTCTACAATGGCAGCAGTCTGACTTATAACCAGTACCATCATAATTGTAGGTATATTGACTTGTTTACCACTATGTCTGGTAAATAGAATTGTGACCAAATTCATCACAATGACGGGTATATTAATTTATCACCAAGATCATCACAATGGCCGGTGTATTGATTTATCACCAAGATCATCACAATGGCGGGTGTATTGATTTATCACCAAGATCATCACAATGGCCGGTGTATTGATTTATCACCAAGATCATCACAATGGCCGGTGTATTGATTTATCACCAAGATCATCACAATAACATACATATATGTTATTGTGTAACATCATTTCATGCGGGGCATTATACCTGACAAATTTCTTTTAATACTTAAGTGTTTTTTTGTTATGCATGAGACGATTATTTAAGGTATTTTAATTCCATTGGAAACAAGAAAGAACACTTAGAACAGCATATTTTTAGACTCTTGACAATCTTTGTTTATATCTTAATTCCTTTAGAAATATTACTGAACACACTGGAGTGTTCTTAAAACTTTTGATACTCTTTACATGTATCTTAATTGCATTGGAAACCTGACTGGACTTCAGAAAAATACGTTAGCGACTGGTGACACTCCTTACATAAGTCTTATAACACTCCTTACATGTATAATAAATCTATTGGAAATGTGACACAACTTCAGAAAATGTCCTGTTTTGAGCTCTACCATGAATGCTTAAATTTATGAAATATATCATTTTATTTTAATCTCTCCTTCTTCACTCTACCACCAAAATAAAAGAGTTAGGATTACTTTGTGTTAGGGTGACATAAAATATACTGGTGCATGTTGGAAAGTCTTTAATAATGAATTGGATAAGTAGTAGATAGTTTTGTAATTGCTGTCAAATTCTCATTTGAATTAGCCATTAACGAATGTTGAAGTGAAGAGGTCAACAATATGATCTGACTCCATATGTTGAACAAATTCATTAAAACTTGTGAACTGTGATTTATGCTGCTCATTTTGTAATAAATCGTCATGTCAAATCAATTTTATTAAATGTAGTTATGCATGTCAAGCGCGAATCAAGGCACTGTTTGTATATTCAGCCCCTAGCAAAGCACTGCCTTAAAAACTTTAACTAAAACATTTAAGAAACTGTACATACCACTGTCATAGAAAGCACTGTCTTAAAAAAACTTTAACCAAATCATTAACAAACTATTCATTATTCTGTCATCAAACGCACTGCCTGAAAATGTTTAATCAAACTCTTTAAGAAACTGTTAATACCACTGGCATACAAATCACGGCTTCAAAAACTGTAACCAGACTCGTTAAGATACTGTTCCTACCACTGGCCTGCAAAGCATCGCCTGAACAACTAAAGGCAAAACTTGAACAAACTATTCCTGCCACTGGCATGCAAAGCACTGCTTGTAATACAGTAACCAAAACTTTAATAAATTATTATGTCACTGGCATAAAAAAACAACTACATGAAAAACTTTAAATACAACTTAACAAGCTATTCATGCTACTGGCACAAAAAGCACTGCTTGTAAACTATAACCAAAACTTTAACAAACTATTAATACCGTTGGCATAAGGCACTGCCTGAAAAACCTCAACCAAAATCTTTAAGAAACCAATGACACACAGAGCACTGCTTAAAACAGATCTTTAATAAACCGTTCATACCACTGGCGTGAAATGACTGCTGCGTCTTGAAGCCGTCAAGAAACAAGAGGCTTGTACTTGTCAATATCACACATTATTACCGCAACCTTTGGATATCCCAGTGTAATATTCCTTAAGATGAATGTATATATAATGTTCACGACAGTGCCTTTTCAACTCACCCAAACACAACATGATGTTTTGTTTTATTGTTTTCTATTTCTTAAAGGTGGGCCACTTACTATTTTAAAGGTGGGCCACTTACTATTTTATAGTGGTGCACTAGCCATGAGGACTATCCCGAAATGAAATGATGACATGCACAAGCGACAGTGTTTCAGGAACTAACCAAAACATACAAGGTAGCCATTATAATTATGGCAAAATACGTAGGTAATATTTACCTATTTTAAATATGATGGTGTAATACTCTTTAATGTCCATGCTATATACAGTTTCATGATGGTACAAGCAACCCGATCGTAGAAGCTCACATACTAACATAAATGTTCACAGGATGCATGATAGCAAGAACATGACAATGTAGGTCAATGACCTTCTTTATGTGGTCTTTTTTGTATCCAGGAGTACAAACGCTTGCGATGCATGTAATCATACATATTTTGCTGACTATTAAAGCAAGAGTCTAAGGAAATATAATAAATAAATAAAGTGTACGTTGTTACAGAAGCATGACAGGAACGTCAGACTATGCCATTTCAATACGATCTTATTTTCGTAGCACTCCACGTTCCAATGCTGATGTTATTTCTTGCTTTTCATTGTTTTGGCCTCTAAGACATAATCCAAGTGCTACGTCTACATGTTTCAGTTCATTTTATTTGTCTCTAAGACATGTAAATGTGCCTCGAATAGACACTTCAGTTCATCTTCTTTCTCAAAGACATAATACAAATTCCTCATTTAAACATCTCAGTTCCTCCTTTAGCTCTAAGGCGAAATCAAAGTGCCACATTTCAGTTCATCTTTTATTTTATCTAAGACATAATCCAAGGGCCACACCTACACGTTACAGTTCATCTTCTTTCTCTGAAACATAACTACCCTAGCTTATAAGACTTGTAAAATCTCTGAGATTAATGACCTCAGTAATCCATTCTTCCAGTTTCATTGCTGATATTCTTTTTTATGTGTCGCTGAATTCTCTGAGTTCTGTATTCAGATGTTGTGGTTTTAATTCTCTGAAAACCGCATCTAAACGACAGGCTGTCTGATGTCTGGTTAATTTCACTGCATTCTGTATTCAAATTACAGACAGCCCAATGTGTGGTTAAATTCTCTGAGTTCTGTATTCAGATGTTGTGGTTTTAATTCTCTGAAAACCGCATCTAAACGACAGGCTGTCTGATGTCTGGTTAATTTCACTGCATTCTGTATTCAAATTACAGCAGTCCAATGTGTGGTTAAATTCTCTGAGTTCTTTATTCAGATGACAGTCGTTTTTGTGGTTGCCTTCTCTGACTTCTCGATCTAAATGACAGACAGTCTGATGTGTGGTTGAATTCATGGCCGATGTTGACTACTCTGTCTTTCCTACAGTGAATTTACAGTCCAATCTAAAACATAAACAGAGCAAGAGAACTGAGAACAGTGTATTGTACATTAAATATTTCCATTAAATAAGGAAATGTTTTCATCACCGTGTCACAGCAAATATTTTGATCAGTTGACCACTTCATCCCAATGATAACTGTGAAGTAAATGCATTCCCCCAAAGTTTTCAGATTAAACGAGCACTCTGAAACTAACAAAATTCATACTTTTACTACTTCGTGAGTATTCAACTAATACAAAACTGCTGATTCAGTCAAGCTGCTCATTGACTCAGTTTTTATCTGTCTCTTATAATGGATAAAATCATTTTAGGCAACTATTTATTGCTAAACACATGGTAAAACCAAGTGCCAAATTTAATTTTGAAAACTTCCGAGATAATAGGATTTTAGAATTATGGCTTTAGCTCAGATATATCCCATAAATTTGATAGCACCACTGGAAAACATTGTCAACGAAAAAAACAAAACGAAATAGCTCTTGTGTCATGAATGTGATAGTTATTACCACTGGAAACCCTGGACAGCAAGGAAACAAAGAGTTCTCATGTGTGAAATGTGGCAGTTGGCACCTCTGGTAACCTTGGACAAAAAAACAAAACAAACAATGATCTCTGTCATGAATGTACCAGCTGACACTACTGGAAAACCCGGATAACAAAAGAACATAACAAAGAGCTCTCATCTCATGAATGTGACAGTTAGCACCACTGGAAAACCTGGATAAAAGGAACCAAAGAGCTCTTATGTCACGAGCGTGATAGTTAGCACCACTCAAAAAAGGACAACAAAAAACAAAGAGGTATCATGTCATAAATACCACTGGAAATCTTGGACAACAAAATAGGAAAGATCTCTCACATCATGAATGAAACGATTATCACCACTAGCAAAACATGAACAACCAACAAATAATAAAGAGCTCTTATGTCATATGCAATCACTCACAAAGCTTAAATAAGAGAATTATTGTGTGAACATTTAAATGGATCCATCGAACAATCAATCATCAAACCTCTGACATATGATTATGGATATCTAACATCTCCAAAAATCAGACTCAGCCTAATTGTCATCAGTAATAAGTTGTGTAATCCAATGTATCATCAATAATGCGTTGCATGAAAGGGAGTTTTAGGGTACAGTTGGTGAGATGACATTAAGGGGTTCTGACTCTGCAAAATGACAGTCCTGAATATGTACCTGAGAAACACTGACACTGAAACTCAGCAGAAATCTCATTAATATCAAGTTGCTAACCATATTATTTAAAATGTAATACTTCATTCTTCATGTGCAGAAATTTAAAAGGTGCCTCTGACAATCATCTGCCATAATATCTTCTAAATTACGGGATGCTGACAATTGAATGTAATCAAAATTGCTCTGAGTTTCTTTGACATCCAGTATATTTTAGGACGTTAGTGTGATGAAATAAAGTTCTATGGATCTCACAATGAGGGGCTACAACTCTTGAAAATGTTGATGCAAAATGCTAACACATGAACTTGGCTATTCAATTTGTCTCTCTTGGTAAGATACCATACTGTAGATCAAAAATCTGTAATTGCATACAATATTAAGAATCTCAGAGAGGAAACTGAAGTTGTATTAATTTTTAGCAATTAACAATCCTAGTGGGGATTTGTAATTTGCAATGTTACGACTCTGTGGCATTAAAAGAAGTAATAGCAAAGAGCAAAAACCTACAAGTCTTGCACAATTCAACAAAGAATTTATTCCATAGGACACAAAGCGAACATTTAAAAGGAACTCACAATGCAAAAGCGTCCAAATTCAAGTTTATTTTCTACTTGACCTAAATTATTGCTTTTTTCTGTAAACAAACTAATACATAGCTAAGTATCTCTATGTGTATGGGTTTGAAATGTTTACCATAATTAATAGAAGTAAATATGTTTATTCGTGCCAGATTTGAGGTTATTGGGATTCCCCTTACGTACCTGATATAGTCCAGGTTATATGTTAATAACTGACTTTCTAATCATAACCAACATTTTATTATGTACACATTAAGAACTTTCTAGATGGTTATTTTCAATTAGGTAATAGTTTGGAGTTTTCTAAAATGCTAATTGTGATCTGAGATCAAGTGGAGTACTATAAGATCATGTTACTGAAAACATTATTCATTCCTGCTCTATGACCCAGCAGAATCAATTTGTACTATTGTTGTGTCCGGTTCATATGTAATTTATTTCATCAAATTCTTCAATTTAAGTGATTTGTTCCCTGAAGATATGGAGTGATCATAAAAATAATATTCTTGGACAGAGATATTCACTGGGTTTATAGCGAATACAACCCTGGTGATATACTGCTGTTTCACCAAAAGCCTGTTGACACATCAACACTTTACGAGCCACCGCAGACACATCAATACTTTCAGCGTTGGAAATAATACAACAAATTCAACAAATAGTTTATTTCCCTAGAGTTCAAAGTGAAAATGTAAAAAATAGGAACATTAGGTATTGCAAATTAAATCCCAAATAATCCTAGAATTACAGACACAAGTCCCAGTAAATAAAGTTCTGAATAAACTTTACTAGAAATCCAAGTGAAATCCAACTTTGAATGTGTCGATGCACCTGTTGTGACCTGTATCGTGGTGTTGTACCAACAGCTTTTGTTGAATCAGAATAATATAATTTCAGGTCTTTATTCACTATAAAACCCAGTGAATGTCTAGAATACTATTTTTATGAGAACTCTTTCTTTTTCCAGGGAAAATCACTTGAATTAAATAATGTGAAGAAATACATTGAAGCCCAAGTGAACTACTAGACACAACAATAATACAATTGAATCTGCTAGATTTTAAAGCATTCATAACTGATTTTCAAAACAAATCTCAGTTATATGACAACCTAAGACGCAAGGAATATCATGTTTGTTTCCATAAGGCACGTGACTGAAGTCACATAATCCAAGTACAACTACATCAAACAATACAATGTCCTTGACTCAGCGTAAGATAATGATCCTGACTCAGAGAAAAAATATGTTTACAAAATTGTCTCTGATTTTGGACAAGGTCAGCAACTATATACAATATATAAAAGCTAACAAAAATGCAAATTAAACATACATAACACATATGAACACTATTTACTTCTCTTTGAAATTGTGTCATGCTAACGGCAACTTGTGCAATGCAATTTAACTCTGTTTTAGAAAGTAGCAAGTATTAAGACCGATCCGTTACTTTTATGTGAAACACGCGATAACAGATCACGGATATGACTGGGCAACTACCTATCCCACATTTTAGTATCATGCATTTTTTCTCCATGGCTTTCGTTAGCTGCAGCGATGAATAAAATATACTTGAATTATTCAAATGTATTAGTATGAAAAGATAATGCAAAAATAGAATATCACTACATCCTCTGGTTTAATTGCAATCTGCGACAACGATGGAGAACAGTTGGGTGTATCGCACGGTGGCATAATTTCTATTGAATCTGCTACATGAAAGCTTCCTTTTATTAATCCTCCTCCAGTAACAGAGAGAGAGAGAGAGAGAGAGAGAGAGAGAGAGAGAGAGAGAGAGAGAGAGAGAGAGAATCTTCCTAGTTGTCCATTTAATAATGTAACAAGTCAATCCATAAACATTAATCATCATCATTTCTCACTTTCTGAGGACCAATTTTAGGTTTACTATTTATAGTACTTCCAAAATATATTTATTTCCTTATATATATGGAACATGTCACGTTCAGAGAAGATCTGTTTTTCATTGGAAACGTAGCTTCTTCAAGGCCATTACCCTGTACATCTCAAATGTTTGGAATTGTGTATTTTAATTATTTCCTCATCGATACATTTTCTATATGTCCCCACCAATCACGTTTCCGTAGTAGACAGAATGGCATTTGCTACTTCCGAAAACGTCTAGTATCTTCTAACATATAGGACTGTTTCTTTTGTTTTCCATAAAAACAGATACATACAGAAAGAAATTGTTATTTGTTATCTGCTTTCGCAATTACAGTCTAGTATGTGTCTGTGCAGATGGAGTATTTACACCAGTAGTCTCTAATTCTGAAAGTATATAAAGAAACACTGCTTGAATTGATGCTGTCAAATAAACGTTTTGCTCACTTAGTCAATTTAAATGCAATAAATTTGGAAAGCATGAGCTTCACGAAATCAACTTTATTCTTTGATAAATTGATAAATTCACATACTTTCGCTGGTAAACGTTGTTTTACCTCATATACATGAACTATCAATACCTGGCGATAGATGAGTAAAAACACTAAATAGACATATTATTGTCATCTTTTAATTAAGCTCCGGTGCGTTGTATTGGCCGAATACGATGAAAAAGTAGTTAAAAATTGTTTTAGTGTATCAGATCAATATATACAAATGATTTATAAGATTGACAAAAATACTCCATTTTTGCTGAACAGTACAGTTATGCAACAGTTTGTTTGGTCTTGAAACATGTCCACATTTGTATAGTTGTAAGTTTATTTATGTATTGGTTACTATCGTGATACACCTAAATTTCGTATTTGTCAGTTTGTGTATGGGATTATATTGTGATACACCTCAAATATATACGTGTCCGTTGATTTATATATGGGATATTGTCGTGATAAACCTATAATGGATGACAATTATTGTGATACTTATCTTGATAATAAATGCCTGGCTATACCCATTTCTAAATGTCATGTGACCTGCACATAAATAAACCGACTTTTATTGAAACACTTTGCATCCCAGACTTGAAGAATGATTTGAATATGAAGACTTACTGAAACATTTTGAACCTAGATTTGAATAGTAACATAATTAGAAATATTTATTCTTTCTCCATATTTTATTTTTGTCTGTCATAAAAATCTCTGGACATTGTATTTGTGTGTTTGTGTGTGTGTGTGTGTGTGTGTGTGTGTGTGTGTGTGTGTGTGTGTGTGCGTGCGTGTGTGTGTATGTGTGTGTGTGTGTGTGTGTGTGTGTGTGCTATCCTGGTACGTAGTCCACAAACTCTATTCTTCAATGATCTATCAGACATTTTCGTCTTGAGAGATTTTACGGTTACTTAATTTAAAAAGTAATTATACTCCGATAGTTCTAAGCCATTATACAAATTTAATACAATTTCATACTGCCACACACGAAGGAAAAAGGCACAATTAGAAAGCCAAATATACAACCTATCAAGAATAATTTCAAGCTGCACAAGTTATAGACTTTTCTATACTTTCCCCCAATAAATATCATTGACCATGCATCATTTAGAGTTTTAATAGTTTCGTGAATTATATTGATCCATAGATTGGAGGGATACAAATAGGACCACTTTCTAAAATGTATATTGAAGAGACATTGGAAGGCTATAAATAAACAATACCTTCTAAAAATCCTATGAAAGAGACATTGGAAGGCTGCAAATAAGGACCATGAAGAAGATATGGGTATGCTATATATGTGCACTATCTTCTAAAATAACTATGGCACATGCAGATTGATCTGTAAAGCACGCGCCTTAGATCACTCCGCCAGCAGGGGCCTCGTGCACAAACTGATCTTATTTTATATCTCGTAAACAAAATAGTACAATAACTTTGGTTACAATATAATATTCATTAGTGAAGTTATCCTATGGAAGTCAAAGTTAGTGGGATGGCTTCACATACAGGCCCTCACTCTATCCTGTGTACGTTGAACAACGCTAATGGCGTAGCAATATTAATGAAGAGAAGGCCAAAATCTGTCAAATTGGAAATCGAAATATAAGAAGTATTAAACCAGGAGTGATGGCTCTCCCCAATAATGGGTTAAATTAAAGTTTACCAAGTATGACAAACTTGATGATTTATACATTAGTTGATGTTAGGATATGGAATCGTCCATTCAGAAAATGGTAAATTATATCAATATGATTAGGCAGTCTATATATCTTTCCCAGGGTGTTCGAGCACATTATTTAGGTAATATCTTAATTATTGGTGGGTTTTCAGATTCGATTCTTTGCAACGTTTTCAATGTCCATAAATACAGCATAACTAAATAGTGTTTTCCGTATTACCTTGGATGTTGTATAATTAAAGAGTTACACAATGCGTGTTAAACCGTACATACAAAGAAATATTTAGGTTCTATAAATATTTTATATCAATTTATTTATTTACTACTTTTCTTATCATTGTTTATAGTTATGTGGAATTATTACTAGAAGTTACTATTGAGTAAAGTGAAATGTCAGATTCAGCTTCGTTTCTCAGAGCCGAGTAATTGTGTACAAAGTACTGCGGGTGAAGACCAGATTCATGCCCGACTATTGACACAAGTGTGTACAAAGTATTGGCATTTTGTTTTACAGGTTTATTTCAGCCTGCTATTGGTGTGTGCAAAGTATTGGTATTATGTCAATTAGATTCATTTTGGCCCATTGTTGTAAATGTGTACAACGTAGTGGGGATTTATTATATTAGATCCATGTCTGACGATTGGTACAAGTGTGCACAAAGTATTGGGATTAGATCTATCCAATTTATGTCTGCCTATTGTTGTAAATGTTTACAAAGTATTAAGATTAAGTCCATTAGATCCACGTCTGCCTAATTGTAAAAATATGTATAAAGTATCGGAATTACGACCATTAGATCTAGGTTTGCCTATTGGTATAAGTGTGTACAAAGTATTGAGATGAAGCCCATTAGATCCATGTCTGCTGATTGGCAGAACTGTGTACGAAGTGCTGGGGTCAGGTCCATTAGATTCACGTCTGCCCATTGGTATTAGTGTATACAAAGCTCTTCTTCTAAGGCAGGTGTAAGTTTATGTTCTGAGTATTTACATGGTTTTAAATTCACCAAGATGACGTGTTTCCTGATCCATTGTAATTTTGTCATTCGAAACTTTATCTTATCGGTATGCATTACTGCAATGTTAAAACATATAACGTAATTATAGGTTACTGCATTTTTATGGTAAAATATGAACGAGTTCTTTTTCGGATTAATACTGCACGGCCCTTGGGAGTGAAGAATTCATCTGAGAAAGCTAGTTCATATTTTGCCAAAGAAATGGAGTAACCTTTTTCATATATACTCATTTTCGTATCCTAACTATGGCTTAATTGTAATAAATATACTACAAGAAACAAAGTAATCGACGTTTTGTCTACTTAAAATCGAAATGTAGAGCCATATTATTAATGAATGCGCATTGCAACAACTTTTCCATTTAGTTCGGAATGGAGGGATTTTGTTTTTATGTTGATCCAACTCAATTCTGCTTTTCTGATTAGGATGGATTGGATAATTGGGTTAATTCAGAACAGTATGGAGAATGGATTTGTGCTGGAAATGTACTCGAAACTCCAGTACAGTTTCTGTGCGTATCAGGTTTTGCAGGACATGTCATTGGAGTTTGCAGAACTATATAAGAAAGGACATTTTGAGGAAATTCAAGATGCATAAATGTAAATATATTTATTAACATTCTTATTACCAGCTAAAGCAGATATGCTGATGTCCTGTCATTTTTATTTGGCTATTGGAGGGACCTCAGTTATGACCTGTATCATACGTTGTGTGTCGTCTATCTCTTGCCTAACATTCTATGAAAATAATAACAATGGCTAAATTGCAAAGTAGATGTTGTGTAAAAGTGCAGAAATAATACTTTTTCGCCGTCTTGGCTTATTGGCTCTGAGGCTTTAAGTTTCCTACAAAAATCTTCAGTTGCATTTTTTCTCGAATTTAGTATTTTGACAGACTTGTAAAATGGTACGTCTGTGATAAATATGCGATAGCCCTTCGCCGCAATATGCTTTTCTATGCTATATTTGTATAGACCCTAGAGAGCACTGGTCATGGTCTGAACCATTCTATTTGCAACAAGTATATGAATATTTCTCCTAAATAATTGTTTCAATGATCAAAATGGTGTTTTCAATTGTTGCATTTCAAACATTAGTTGTTGACATTGCAAATATCACATTCATTTGTCTGCTTGATTGAAAGATTCGTTTCAGACTCAGCAAACTCGTCCACATCGTCAACTGTGTCATCAGTTCTTTCAAATGGTCGAAACAGTTTATTTAGTTCATTCACAAACAAATATATAAACCAAGAGATGAAGCATCTACTATACGAGTGTGCATGCTTTTTCACAAAGTAGTTCCTAATACGCTATACTATTCTTAGGCACGGATGTAGTGTACGTGCGTGTAATATCAAGGTGTTCAGTACTGTAAAATAATGCACGAGTCTGACAATATAAAGTTAACGGATACAAAAATGAGCATATAATAACTACTGATTACTGATTTACCATTTCATTCCTTGATATTATATATTCAAGTCATTGAAAGGTTCCACGTGTTTCGTTAAGCTTTTAAAATGTTTCACTTCTGTACATCAGAAATTATATGCACAAATTTACTACATGCCGTACTACGTGGAATATTGTCTGCAGTAAAAATATGATAAAGAAAAATAAAGATGTAGATGAGTAGACATAACATATATTGATAATAAATAACAAGACTGGATGATGGATAAATCGAATTATTGAAAATATATTTATTGATCATTGTGAAGTATAATTGATGCAAAGTTTGGAAAGAAACTATCAGCACACATACATATAATAACTCAATTCAGTTTCTCATTGTTTTTCGGGAATAGATACCAGAGCTCAGGAAACACACTCACCCTCTTGTCCTGACCAGGATAAAATATTTGGACCAAGTACAACTGTACTATGTGCTCGTTCCTCGACTGAGTTAATGATTAGTTGCATATTGAGAGTCAACCTGAGCTCATGTTCTACTCAGAACATGTACCAAAGAGTCAACATCAGATATTACGTTTCTATAATTACCCTGCTAACTTCCTTTTTGACACTAACATGGGTACAAATTAAGAACATATTATGTGGCAGGTTCAAACTTAGCCATCAATTTTTCAATGGTATTCATATTTAAATTATCATTCTACAGGAATTTAA
This sequence comes from Megalonaias nervosa, assembly GCA_016617855.1. Lineage (NCBI taxonomy): Eukaryota > Metazoa > Mollusca > Bivalvia > Unionida > Unionidae > Megalonaias > Megalonaias nervosa. The sequence continues at coordinate 13,533 of JAECUM010035478.1, forward strand.
ACATTAGTTCGATGTGGAGAAAGTTTTCCTTCCAACGATCTTTTACACCTTGTTACGCGTCATACCTCTGAGGAATTAAGAGACAAAGAAAGCAATTATTTTGTGACTATTCATCTGGTCAGGCAATGGTATAGATACGACAGTATTTTCAGTGAAGTTTTGATACATTGTCACTCAGAATTGAAAAGTGAAAAGTAGATTAATCGATTTAAACTTTGAAAGTAACACCAATTAGAAATGGATATTGTGTGTCTCTCAACCGATTTTCACGAAGTGTCACTTAATGAATGCAATTGGGATCTCTTTTATAAAGCACGTAATGATGAAATAGCAGCCAAGTGGTGAAACATTAATCAGTAAGATGACTTAGTGACACTGAAAAGTATTCTGGCCTGTTAGCAATCTTCCATTTTATTGTATTCTTCGGTAACTCTCTAGACTGGAGATTTAAATACAATGGGTCATGTTGAATCTTTTTACAATTTTTACTTCTTTACGAATGCAGTCCCAGTATATGTTTATAGCATTTTTCCATCTTTCATCTGGTAGTGCCGCAAAAGTTAGATCTAGGCATTCTTGGTATTGTTTTGCTTCTAATAAGTTTGTTTTATATTAATAATATTTACTCAAAACGTCCTAGATTTTCTTGGACTGTACATCACAAGTTTCTTCATACAGTTGACATCAAAGCTAAAAAGGTAAAATGAGCTACGATTATAACCTCATCTCATATTCATTCTTTTATTTAATACACAGACATGGATTACCTGCTCTGTTGCAAATAAGGATGGAGCTATGAAGAATATAATAACAAACATTGGTAAAGTAGGTTTCGGTAAGATGTTATACACATAGTTGCAACATGGAAACGGAATCTTCATCAGTGCAAGAATAATTGTCACGGAATATTCTAAATGTTGTTGATATGAATAGCTTTCATACCAGTAGACAATGCCACTCAGATCGAATAACATATCAATCAGGGTCATTATTAAATTGTGAAAGGCTGATATAAATAATTTCATGGGATGCTAATTGCTGTAACAAATTTATAGCTTTCATTTTTGTGGGAGTAATACTAATTTTAATTATGCAAAACACTACCCATTGCTTTTACTTTTTCATGTTATAAAATCACTGTCCGTTCAATGTGAATAAAACCTCCTACAGAGTGGAAAATTCTCAAAAAGACATGGTTCAGATGTGCACCTTGCATGCCCATGTACAGAATAGTCATCATAAGAAAAAGTCATTTTGGAATAGCAGCATTAAACTTAATCTTCCGTCCCAAAAGCTACAATTTAATAGCAACAATAACTTTCCCATATGCTAAGGGGAGAGATCCATTGAAATATATCTGGGCCACATGTTGTGCCGCATCTATTGGTTTAGACAAAAGTGGCTGCACTTTGCTATGCTAACAAGTAGTGGTGGAAAGAGGAGAAGGTAGTATGGCATAGTAAAAATGCTGTGCTATGACATTCTCCGAGGAAGAATGATTGGTCAATGAGGCAGAAACGATTTGGACCCAAGGGGCTTTTGGTTTCATAACAAAAATCAGGTCAATGTCAGTAAGGTACTGATAAGCTATTTTGATTGTGATGACAATCCACTATGAGATGGTGCAGGCCAATGGAGAAATTAAGAAGATGCAGACCTTTCTTACCATTCGTTTTGCCTTTCGCTGCATTGAGACTGAAGCTCACCGTTTAACTAGGTATAACAACCTGTTATGATCATCTCCAGCACAGACACGACTGTGACAGGGGATCTCTATATGTAATGGAGCTACCGAAGGTACAGAATGTTTGGCTGAAAATCCAGGTTGACAAGAAGAGAAATGGATTCATACTTCATATGAACCCAGATACTTCATATGAACCCAGAGACAGCCAATTGTCAGCAGACAATGCATGAATCTCACTGCATCTTCTTACAAATGCCAAAGTGAGTAAAAATTCAGTCTTGAGTGTCCGACCTGACTCAGTTGTTTCCAGAGAGATTTTGTTAAAGACCATTGAACACAATATATATTCCATCTGGGCATAAGGGAGTGGGTGACAGGTCTATGCAGCTCAAAACACCTAACGAGAGAAGAAAGGTGCAAATCGGCACTTGCTGAACCCGAGTATGTTAAGTGTGTTGAAAATAGCAGCTTTAAAACCCTTGTTCTATGATACTGATCAGTTTTTGTTCTCCAAAAAGGAACAAACATAGATCAACAACAGAGATTACAGAGGGGCAGCTACAAGCAGTGTTTCTTACTGCTCCAATCACAAGATTATTCACCTGAAATCATAGAACTTGGATGTTGTAGCTATGAATTATACAACTAGCAACCCGGCCCGAAAACATTTCTGGCGGATAGATCATGTAAGATGAGCTAAATGTGAAGGTAGAAAATGTGTGGGCTGTAGTGTAGGAGAAAGACTGTTTCAACGGAAGATCCGTAGTGTGAAGTAAAGACTCGGTGAGACATGAAGCGGTCTAGAAACTATCTGAACCACGATCACCTTACCACATTGGGGCAATGAGAATGATATGAGCAGTGACATTTTGTAGAAACGGAGGAAGCAGTCAAATCAGTGAGAGGGCGTGCGCGACCAGATGATCTCACTGGAAGTTGAATGCACACACTGTCCATATTCTCTGGTCTAGAACTGAATACACAAAACTGATGTTTGTTGTTGAGTTTGGTCCGCAGTAAGAAAAATGACTCATATGGAATGGTGAAGAGACCATTATGTGAGGACTCTTTGCTTTCCTGGATAGACTGTCTGCTAATGTGTTCTAATTCATAAAGATGTGTCTGAAAAACTAGTCAGCTTAACTTAGGACAGGGGTCTCAAACACACGGCCAATGGAATTATTTCTGTAGCTGGCAACGACTCCCGGAAGTTTCAAATAATTAATAATGTAAATGACAAGGTTTCAGAGGCATGAACAGGCATGATCTCCCTCGAGTGCACTTAAGAACTCGCATTGGGTCCTGTCGATGATTTTGGGACGAGGTGTCCAAAGCAGACATAACTTTTATTACTCATGAACAGGAGCCTGCTCTTGGCAATGAAAGCAAGCGCATTATGAGCGGCGATTCTGACCCATCTTGAAAGAACTGCATGTAGTTTGGGTCCACCGAAATAATATGTATGTTGCGGATTCTACCTGCCATCGCTAATGCAGTAATAAAAGGTCCTACAAGAGAGGTGAAACAATGAGGCTCTTGAAAGCGGTTCAATGGTGTCTTGTTCAGCCGTATTTGTGCGCATGATAGTCTCCACACTGAGCATAGAACCAACATCTTTTGGAAGTGTATAATCAAAATTGGAAACAAAGTCCAATGTCTTCTCTTCTATGGCGATGAAGGGTGTCAGTGATCGTGTAACGGTAGCGTTTGATTGTATTTGGTGCTAACTGCTTCTTGTCATAGAGCCACAGTAGGAAGTTAGCTATTTGAGATATCTATGCTTGCAGTGGTGCGTGTACAATGTTTTCTTGGGTACATCATTGTATGAAGATTTTCCATTTGCCATCTTATGCTTCTAAAGTGGAGAGCCATCCACCACTGGTTGTGAGAACTGTTTGTCCCTGGGTGCTTCTTTATTATGATCCAGATAAGCAGGTTCAGGGTTGGGATGAAACTCCTGCCATCATGAGTGTTTGAGAAGATGAGAGAATATCTCTATTTACTTGGGATTTCTGTTCCGATAATTGATGAGGTTTTATCCATAATTTTTCCATTTGAGTGTCACAAAAATCATGAGGCGACACTCCTCATCACCTTCGGAACCAGAGATATTGGAGTCTAAGTGAATGTGTCCACGCCGTTCCAACCAATGCAAAGAGCAATTAGCTTTCCAGGAATTCGGATCCTGGACTGATGAACCAAAGGCTGAGATTCTGGCATTCTACCTTGTCACAAACAGGTTCAATACTGGTTGATCCCATCCAGAACATATGTGAATGAAACCTGATGGATGTAGAGAACATTCTGTTTGTATTAGTTAATTCTTCCAGGACATAGCTGCTATTACACGGGGATGTGAAGTCCACACTAACTGAGTAGTCTCTCTCCTGGATGACATTTAGAATCCGTCAGTGTATTTCCATTGTGAACCAAGGAATGTCAATAAATCAGGTGAACTTAGGACAATGACAGGGCAAAGAATGCAATGTTTGTAGCTGAGTAACTTGAAAGTAGATTCTTCAGATTTAGTCAATAATCAACTGGCAGAGTGGCGAAATGTCACTATTTATACTTGCGCAGTGGATGCTGAAATGTCACTTCTAAAAGAAAGTAAACTATCCTGCCAATACAACAAAAAGCATTGAAGCGTCCCTTATAGCAATTATGCAGAGGACACTAGGACTAAATTATGTATAGAATACTTACCTGTACGTATTCAAACGCAGCGGAAACTATACATCAATATGGTTGAGATTTTTATAGTACAATACATGCATATCAAAATAAATTAAAGCGTCACTATTGATACTTTTGAAGTGGACACCATAATATCAATTGTGAGACAATGTCACATGTAGGAAAGGCCAAATGGATATTAAGACTAGATTAACATAGAAAACTTACATGTATTTATCAGACCATAGTGGAAATTAGGAAACAAAATTATACGAGTCTTATATATCACAAGCCTGCACATATTTAAATACAGCTATAGCAATCTGAGGGGATGAACTTGCGACTAAGAGAACCCATACGTGAGGACAACAAAGTGATGACACTGAAAAGCAAGAAACATTGTAATCAAAGAAAGAAACGTTGGAAATTTATAGCTAGCTGGAGTATGATTCCCTTCAAAGAAAACACTCCTCCAACTTGCTAAATGTAGGAAACGTCCAAAATACTTGTACAGAGCGTGTTACTGTGCACATGCATAAGTAGTAACTTAAGTATTCACTGGATTTGGCACCAATCCCTTTATCAAGGGGAGATCACGTAATATAACTGCTACCTAGATGGGCAGATAACTTTAAGTCAGAAGGTGGTAGCCAAGGAGGACTGGATTTGAGAGGTAGTAGTAGATCTACTAAGGTATTATGTTCGCGTAAGATGAAACCTGAAAACTCAGATGATGAGGGAGATTGACATTTCCACCATCTTCTATAGATACATCTGGAATTCCGTAGATTCCAGATTTCATTAGTACATAAAGTTTACAAAGTACAATTCTTACGTGTTCACAATGAACATGTGAGGAATTCTGGGTGATTGTCTCAAGGACACTTCTTAGGCCCACACGTTCTTACTGACTGTCTCGACATTGTTTTCTGAAAAACAGTCCTCTGAAAGTGAACAAGAATAATGACAGTATGTATTATTTCACATGTGGAAGTCACCTGCTGGTATGTAATGCATGCTATAGACCATTTCACGGTTATTATCTATCCTAGAAAACACCAGATGGTGTTTCGGTGCAAATTTCTTCCATTTAGTTCATTTTATAACAATGTGGCGTCAGTCACACAAACTGTTATTAATATACAATGGTGATATAGGAAAAAGACCGCATTTGATGTTTAATAAATTATTTCATTAAAAGAATATGTATCCTAGTAAAATGTGGAATGGCCTATATCGCATTATAACTTAGCATAACACACCGTACATACCTGTAACCAATTGTATTTTGAAAATAAGAGGAGCTTACCTAAATCCATAAAGAGTGGGATACAACAAAGTAACTGAGAGGGCCTTTCAAGAAGTAATTTCTGAACAGGGTGAAGGGATTTCCGCCATATAAATATCAAATGCACGGATTAATTGTAGCAATATATATAATATTGACCAAGGGTGATTTAAACTAGCAGCACATTATGGACAACACAAACATTAATATGGCTTTCTTTAAAAATTGACTATTCTGCGCATTGGTATGCGAGATGCCTGAGTGGACCATGTCCTATTGATAATTCTTCACTCTATGGGAGGATGTATCTAATTTGAAGGGATGAAGTATTCGGACATGAAAATATTAATGTTATGCAATATCGACAGGTACGTTACTTCAAATTAAAAATAAAATTCCCCAAAAATTGAAGAGATAATGTTATGTAGCTTTGTTGTCTTCAGTTTAGAAATAAGAAACCGCTCTGGAAGGTGCTTTATAACTGTATCAATGTAGCATTTATATTTAGAATTAAAACACCACTTCTCACAATGCTTAATGTCCGTATCCTTTCCATTTAGAAATGATATATCACTACAGGCAGTGTTCTATACATGTAGCATTCTGATCAAACATAATAAACCACTCTAGGTAGTGCTCTATAAATTTAACATTTCTAAATAAAAATAGTAGACCACTCCTGACAGTGCTCTATAAATATATAAATGTAGCATTTCTATTTAGACATAATAAACCACCCCTGACAGTGCTCTATAAATATATAAATGTAGCATTTCTATTTAGACATAATAAACCACCCCTGAGAGTGTTCTATAACTGTAGTATTTCTATCTAGGAATGATAAACTGATAAGTCACTCAATGCATTGTTCTATAAATGTAGCATCTCTATTGAAAAATAATGAACCATTCCTGACAGTGCTCTAAAAGTGTAGCACTTCTGTTTCTAAATGATAAACCACTCCTGGCAGGGCTCTATAAATGTAGTCTTTCTATTTGAAAACGATGCAACACTCAGGGAAGTGCTCTATAACTGGAGCATTTCTATTTTAAATGATGATAAACCACTCCTTGTAGTGCACTCTAAATATAACATATCTATTTTAAAATGATAAATCATATCAGTGCGCTACTAATTTAGATAAGAATTAAAACTAATATACAACATACAATGTTTTGGAAATATGTCTAACGTTTTATGCATGTTAATAAATTGTATATATTTACATGTTAATAGAAAGAGAGCTCACGAATTAAGCAACTGATAATATACTACTTATAGATATTTTGCTCACAGCAGTTAAATCACTTAAAGAGCTTTCTTTTTACTGCTCTATTAACTAAGGTAAATGACACAAGACTAGGAGTCCTAGGTGCATGAGTGGGCTAAGGCACTCGCCTTTACAGATCATTAACATGTCACCTCTGTCCACGTGGGTTCGAGGCTCTGGTTTGGCCAACGTTGGTATGTGAGAAAGTTTGCCAGTAGTTTCCTGTGGGTCGGTGGTTCTTCCTGGGGTTTTTCTGGGTTCTACCTCCAGCTGTTATACTGGCCGCCATACACAGCCTATCCTATGCTGAAAAATGGCATTAAACCCAAAACAACCAACCAACACCAACATACCATCCAATGGGACAGTACTCTGTCTGATTATATCTTCTTCAATGAAGACATTGTTTTTAGTAGTACTAGTACACGATAAAGCCGTCCATAAATACTTTTCACTTGGGAGAGTTGGATTTACAAGATATGATTGTACTGAGGATTCAATTGTTTTCTTTGCGAATTCCCAATGAATTTCATCGAATTATATCTGCATTAATGGATTATTCATTACAAGAAAATTCCTCTCTCAACATTCTGCAACAATTATTTTACTTCTGCAGGATGTACACAATTAATTCATTATGTAATTTTGCCAAATGTCAGATTAGGTAACCAAAGGAATTAAAAGCAATAAAATAAAATTATTTCAAATACTCATCTTCCAAATTAGCCGCTAGTTTCATATTGTGAAGGTAATTCCTCCACATGTATGTTACAGGTGAATATCTAGCTACCTGGAATATGTTAACGAGTCTCATGGATGCAAATGCTGCTCACGATGATCTTTCTACCAGTCTGCTATAGGTGACAACCCCGTTACCTGGTTGATATTAATGAGTTACATGGATACAGGTACAGATAAGGCTCTTGCTATCCAAAGTGATTTTTCCACCTGCTTGTTGTAGGTGACTACCAAGTTACCTAGTTACTTGCTGTCCAGGGCAATCCCTCTACCAATATGCTGTAAGGAACAACCTAGATACTTGATTCCTCACTGCCCAAGGTGATCCCTCTACGTGTATGATTTAGGGGACTACCTACTTACTTGGTTTCTTCCTGTCCAAAGTGATCATTCTACCTATTTACTTTAGGCGAATACCAAGTCACTTGGTTCATGGGATAATGAGTTAATACATAAATTTAGCATTAATGGGATGCATGGGTATTTACACTATTACTATGCAATACATTAATAGGATGTAAGAGTATTTACTCAGCTACTATGGATAGCATTAATGGGATGCATGGGTATTTACAATGCTACTATGCAATGCATTAATAGGATGTAGGAGTATTTACTCAACTACTATGGATAGCATTAATGGGATGCATGGGTATTTACACTACTACTATGCAATGCATTAATAGGATGTAAGAGTATTTACTCAACTACTATGGAATACGTTAACAGGATGCATGGGTATTTACACTACTACTATGCAATGCATTAATAGGATGCATGCGTATTTACACTGCTACTATGGAATCCATTAATATGATTACTATGTAATGCATGGGATCTTTATCCAAGATTTATGTCTGGAAATGCCTCTGATTTACAAATCAGTAGTTAGTTATAAAATCTCACATTTGTAGTTCATGTAATCATAATGCCACGTGTGTCATTTCAAGGTCTTGTTTCCTTTGTTTTATCATGTTGAATGACGTCTTCAGTATATAATGAGGTACAATCTGGTCTGGATTGCTGAAACTTTTGTAGGCTGAATTCTCTTCAGTATTTAAATCTCCAAAACATAATACTTCCAAGAAGTTCCAGAATTTAGTTTAAATATGTCTAGAGTGATTATGACACAGTTTTGAATGAAGATTTTTGTTTGATCCAAGTACACATCCTGGTTTATAACAATTGTAATGCATAGTCTAATAGTCCCACAGTACATGCATCATGGATTAATGATTGCCCACTCAATTATTTGATCCAATTACACAGTCCAGTTTATAACAGTTGTAATGCATAATATTACGGTCCCACGGTACACGCATCATGGATTACTGATCTCCCCCTCAGTTGTTAGATCCAAGGAAATATTCTAATTTATAACAGCTGTAATGCATAGTATAATAGTCCTACATCATCGATTACTGATTTCTCACTCAATTGTTGGGTCCGAGTACATTATGGGTTATAACAGCTGTAATGCTTATTCGATTGGTCCTACAGTATACTCATCTTCGATTGCAGATTTCCCCATACAATTGTTTGATCCAAGTACATTCTGTTTTATAACAGCTGTAATGCACGGTCTAATGGTCCTTCAGTGCACGCATCACTAATTACTCATTTCCCCACTCATTTTTCTGATACAAGGACACAGTCTTGGTTATAACAGTGCATTGAATAGCCTAATGGTCCTACCGTACATGCATCATCGATTACTGATTCTCACACAATTGTTTGATCATTGTACACATTCTGGGTCATAACAGCTGTAATGGATGTTCGATTGGTTCTAGCCAACCCCTTGATTCAGGTTAGCATGGAAGATTATAAACTGAATTTCGAGAACTGAGATGCAACAAAATATATTTTTTATTCAATATTTTCTCTTCTTGTAATTAGCACAATTTTGATTACTTTGATATGATTTATTGATTACCACTAAGATTATCATGTCCTTATCCAATACTATTGATCACCACAGAAACTCTCAATTCTTTATAAAATGCTTGATCACCAGTGAGATTCTCGTGTTCTTATCAAATACTATTGATCGTCACTGAGATTCTCATGTCCGTATCAAATACAATTCATCACCACTGAAATTTTCGTGTCATTATCAAACATTATTGATCACCACTAATTTTCGTATGTCCTTATCAACTGCTTTTGATCACCATTGAAACTGTCATATACTTATCAAATGCTATTGATCACCACTAAGACTCCCACGTTTGGATCAAATGCTATTTATTACCACTGAGATTATCTTGTCCTTATCAAATACTACTGATTACCTCGGGGATTCTCATGTCCTTATCAAATAATATTGATCATCACTGAAACTCTCATGTCGATACCAATTGCTATTGATCACCAATGAGAATCTCATGTCGATACCAAAAGCACCAATGAGAATTCCATGTCCTTATCCAATGCTAACCACAGCTGCATCATATGTCAGGAATTTTGACCTCTAGAGACTTCAGCAACTTAGCTTTGTTTAGCTTCAGGGAGGTCATCCAGGTCTGACATAATCGTTTATTTTTCAGCTTCATTTAGGGCATATATGTCTGACATGAGTTTTTCTTTTACAGCTGAAAATAGAAGAAAAAAAAAAAAAAAACAGAATCATGTGAATCAGAGCATATTGCCTCTCAATGTGAACCCACATCTCATACTGGTATATAAAATCCAAATTTTCTCTCAACTTTCCCCCATAAGTCATACTCACACATAGCCCATATTTTATACTCACAAGCGTGAAGCAAATTTAATCAACTTCACACTACACTTTATACTCACATGTGGGAAACAAATTTACTCTCAACATCAACCCACATAACATATTCACATGTGAGAAGCAAATTTCATTTCAATTTAATCTCACACCACATACTTACATTCAAGAAGCATATTTCCTTTCACTGTCACTCCAAGCCTCATAACAACGTATGAGAACCAAATTTTCTCATGTTTATTTCACATATACTCATAAGTGATAAACAAATTTCCTTTCATTTCGTCTCATGCCTCATATTCAGATGTAAGACGAAATTCCTCCCTAGATTGAAATTCTAAGAAGAGACGAGATCCAACTTCCCGAGGTTAAAGATAAGACCGACGCAAACCACCACTGACCAACAGAGGAACGGGTACATCAAAAGAGTATATATGATGACACTGTGCATTAACCAATCAAAATAATACAAGAGTATAGGGACTACAAAAGATCTCAAGTGATTTACTATTAATTCCATCACCCTGGTAAACAAAAATTGTGGAAGCTCAAAATTTAAATACCTTTATACTGAGACGAACTAGACGCATTTCCTTTGTGGCGGGCAGATGGTGATGTGAGGATTGATGGAGACCACTTAGTTATAGGGCCTAATGGTGACCATGACCGAGACAGTTATCTCCATCTTGAAGCATTCATATCACATATGAAACAAAACAAAATCTTCTGCCTTTCTTCAATACCAAAATGGTAATGAAAACAATATTGGTGTTTTGTCATTTTCCACCTCTCTCAAATGCATCCTTCTATAGAAAGGTATGTATCTCTTCCTTTAGATGATTCCATTTGGACTGGTTAAATAAACTGGGGTCCATGATTCGTAAGTTATTCCCAGAAATGATGTCGATACTTGTGCTTTAAAATGGAATGGGCACACACGTCATCCAGTATACCAGCTGAAGCTACTTGAAGAGATTTAGTCAAGCACATATTACTGCACTGGGGAGAGGAAGATGCTGCAGGAGATGGTGCTCTTCCTTAGGGCTCACCAAGTCATTCTTTTGACAAGTGGCAGGAGTAAGAAAAATTCTTCCAATGGCCTCTTCATTTGTCCACTCTTGTGAAAGACAGGACCATGGGAGTTTTGAACTGTGACTGATTGTAACTATGTAGGCTGACCCCGTTTAATGAACTTGGGAGAAGGTCCCAAAAGTAAGTCAGAGAGTGCATGCTCCCTAGGACTATGTTGCTTATGCTGCAAATCTGTCGATGCTACAAACGCGACGGGACACATGCTTTAGGATTACCACCTTATCAAATGTCCAGACTTCCTCCTCCTCCAGCACCTGAACAAACATTGAGAAGAAGCAGGGGACTGTAACGGAAGGGAAAGACCCACCACAAATGACTTTTCTGGGAACTCAATTCCACCAGAACAGTAAGGAAATCATCAACCTGAACCTGCTACCACGACAAGGCAAGATTGTCTTTCCCATTATTCCACATCAGAAAGGTAGACATAAAACATGGGTTTTCATCGTATTGTAACTGCTCACAGAGGAGTGATAGGAGTAATCTTACTAGCTGTCACCCGTGAATCAGTCCTGGAAGAAACTGGTAGCCTACATCCTATTTATTGGACAAAGTCAAAGGTGAGAGCAGGTCCATCTCTGGTCATGTCCGCTATAACCTGAATATACTTTGAAATCCTAACCAAGGTATCCATGAAGTCCGGGGTCATAGAAGAGTTACTATTAAATAGTGGAGGTCCTGAGATTCCATAGGGATTCAACAGGAACACAGGGAAGGAGATGTGTCATTTTGATCTCTTCTCTAGATAGATGAGCAAAACTCAACGACTACCAATTGAGATTGGACAGTAGCATAAAGATAGGGAATGGGGCATTGAGCTCCTCCCTTTCCCCAGCCCAATGAGTAAACCCTTCTCAATGGTTGTTTGAAGAGGAATGTTTGGTTAAAACATTGATTTAATCCAATTCAAAAGAAAAATATATGTGGTGGCCGTATTGGATACCTGGTTACATGTTTCCATTCTGGACCAACCAGGCCTTGATATGAATGTGTGTGTGTGTATGTGTGTGTTGTTGTTGTTGTTGTTGTTGTTGTGGGGCTTAACGCCATTTTTCAGCACACGATAGGTTATACATGGCGGCCAGTATTAATGATGGAGGAAGAAACCGGGAAATCCACGGAAAGAACCACCGACGCACGAGAAGCTACTGGCAAGCTTTCTCATATATCCACATTCGCCGAATCCAAGACTCGTGTGTGTGTGTGTGTGTGTGTGTGTGTGTGTGTGTGTGTGTGTGTGTGACAGTAAGGCCAATATGTGTCGAACAGTCTAACAAGCAATGCAGGATGCAGCAGTAATTTGCAAATGCAAGTGGGTTATGGACACTTATTCCGGACCTTTTCAAACACTGCATTTTCTATCAAAGGTTGCTTAATGAAATATATCTCAGTAAGTAACCATTAAATACAAACTATATAATTTGAATAAGTCCTGCTGAATAACGCGCCTGTATTTAAAAAAAAATATAATTAAGACAAGAAGTGTTTGTATCGATTTTAGCCGTAGATAGACGTATAAACCATTTTCAATATATACTGTTTCGTAAATCTGTTTTCTGTACACCTGAAACCATTTCAGATTCAACTCAG
>JAECUM010035485.1:0-41928 GCA_016617855.1 Megalonaias nervosa
GGACAAATTATTTAACAAATAAGACAACAAGAAAACATGATCAAATAAATTTAACGGTAATATATTTTGTTTTTAAATTGCATAATGAAAGTATATTATTAACTTGTTCCGCTTATTAAAAGCATCTCAGCATACACGCGCGTGCACATTCATACACACGCGTACACACTGATACATACACGCATACACACTGATACACACACGCGTACACACAAATTCATATTGGTTTCATTATTAATCAACATCATATCTATAAAGTCAATGTATTTACATTTAAATTAATGTCGGGCGGCGGATAATAGGATGTGGATAAACATTGCCGTCAAAATGCACTGTACCAAATACATATCTATTTTCATTAATAAATAATAGCACTTCGGCCTATTTACAAGCAGAACCACTGAAAATACTCTCTCTCTCTCTCTCTCTCTCTCTCTCTCACACACACACACACACACGGGAAAACATAAATGAGAGAGACATGTGTACATTCTTACACTTGTCAATCTCAATAAAAGTACTTCGGCCTATTTACAAGCAGAATCACTGAAAATACTCTCTCTCTCTCTCTCTCTCACACACACACACACACACACACACACACACACACACACACACACACACACAAACACACACAAACAAACTAGGGAAGACATAAATGCGAGATATATGTGTACATCTTACTCGTGTCAATAGGTCTGGCTTCATTACATTATCTATATTTAACAACACACTATCCCTGGCTAATTATTAAACGATTGATCGGTTCATCCATTTAACTGTGAAACACTTAATGTTGTAAAGATTATTTATCGTCAATATTAGTACACAAACCCAGTCTACACTTTGAGCGTCCAATAAAAAGGTTTATCTTTTCATTGACTTTTGTCATATTTGACTTACTGTTATAAAGCATTTCTTTTAATAGGGATTATAAAGTAATTGTCCACGTAATGTGTATTTGTTATTGATTTTAGTGGTTCTTTTAAAACAGTATTGACTATATCAGGCCGAGGAAATGGGTGCTACGTGCCCTGAGAAGGACACACTGAGGCAGCCAACCAGAGCTGGCATGGGTTGGTATCAAGCCCGCAACCCTTGGATTCCGAGTTTGACGCCGACATTTAGAACATCTGCTTTGTACCTCTGTGACTCCTAGTTGGTTTCCTGTTTCTTGTTTGTTTGTTGTTGGGTTTTGTGGGGTTTTGTTTGTTTGTTTTTTTATATTATTTGGATTCTTTGCGCATTCAGTGATTAGTACTAACCTTTATACGAGGTTGTGTTGAATATAACTTCTTCGATCTTTTCTTTTCAAAGACAATATACCGTCTTCTTCTGAGCCGTTAAGAGAAACTAGCACAGGCTATAAAAATATGCAAACTGAGTAGAATTCTCTTGACACTATGGCACGATTTCTACAAAACCGAGTGATAACAATCAGCATGTTAACATATTTCGAAATTCTCGCTTATGTACAGAAACATCGTTCTGTAACAGAATACCCTATCTGAAGATTCTATAAAACCAATGAACATTTTGGTGACAGAAAGGACGGAATGAATCACAAGACATTTGTGACGAGGAGGCAGAAAATCTTCACATTACCACCTTTTCAAAAATATTTCTTTAGCACTAAGTAAGAAAGTAAGAAAATAAGTGTTACTCCATCCACTTATTCGTCTTCCCTTAAAATAAAAATTCTCTGGTTACTTACATAAAAAAAATATCGAGCTAACGGAGTTAATTCCTCTCTTTTGCCCCGATATTTGCGCTATAGGCATAGTATGGGAGAGGACAGTCAATTTCTTTTGTATAAATGGAAACCTTATTCAAAACACCATATAACAGAGAATATATATTTCTTTGAGTTGCATTGCTATTAGAGTGTGTTAAAGAATTCATGGCCTTCAATTTTTAATGAAACTACTGCCTAGTTATTCGGTCTGTTTCTTTTACTTGAGAACCTTTAGTTATATCCATCCCAGATCATCAAAGAAAATCGGTAAATAATGCCAACGGGTTCATCCTAATTGTAATTCAATCATTATATTTGCTATTTTTGTGACCATTACAAAGCCCAGTTAAGATCATAAATAATAACCTAGGAAGTCATTCAGGTAATATATTTTCCAGTCCATTACTCTGGCAAAGAAAACCATGGACTGCTTTTGAAGTTCAACTTGTGTAACTGGTACGCTTATTTGAATCAATGAATAGATGGTACATAGTTAACGGGAATAAATTATTTACATTTAAGGCTAAGCTAAGTAAACAAATTGCAGGTTAACACAGAAGCTAGGTAAAAAAATAAATTAGATATGTTGGAACTTGACCCAATTTTAATCTTAGGCAAAATTGCACATTATAAAAGTAGATGCAGACTAATGTAGCAATGAATCATGTATTAATCTACTACGATCCTCATTATGAAAACAGAATATTTCAAATGGTCAAACTGAAATTCTACAAAAGTCTGCTTCACATATTTATGTCAGTGTATCACCGGAAGTGAGTGATATCAATGTATTCTTAGTACATACTACCTCCTACAAGTACAACTACTACTACTATTACTAATACTAATACTACTAATACTCCAACTATAACAACTACGGCCACCAGTTCTATTTCAAGAGGAATAAAAAAGAAAATAATAGGGAGGCGGGTAATGATGATGCTGCTGGTGATGACGATGATGACGACGACGATGCTGATGATGATGACGATGATAATAATAATTCATTAACCAATACCTTGATCTGTTTCGAGTCCTCCTTTATATTACACCCAAATATTTATTCGTATAACCTGACACTGGTTCTCGTGGGCACGTTTTAGGTTTTACGGATCTTGAGAAGAAATGGACAGTATTGCAAGTAGGGATGGACAGGTTCTAAGACATTATTGCATGTAGGGTTGGACAGGTTCTAAGACATTATTACGTGTAGGGATGAACAGGTTTTAAGACATTATTAAGCTACAAATCTTGAGAATATAAAAGACTATTAACATTTAAATAAAACAACCAAATACCAGCCAAACTAAGAAAAGCTGAAACCAATCACTCTATCACACTCTCAATGCTTGAAATACTAACCACTACAACGTGTCAGCCCTAACAAGATTGTTATGTGTGACGTTGAAGTTGATCACAACCAGCATAATAAACATCACAAACTTATACCTTAAAAGTGCAATATTCTTGTTATTTGTACCTTCATTCTTTCAGGTTTTCTGGATTAAAGCTTAATGTGTATGTAAGCACTCTCCATGGAGCCAACACACTTGCGTTAAATCATGAACTTGAAAAAATTGATATAGCTACCTTTGGCGCAGTGCTCATACAGGTTGGACGGAATGATGCGGATAAACGAATGGATCTAAGTATATTCTCCTCTCATACAAGTCACTCAATCGGTCGGTTTTAAAAAAGTTACAATGTCATCATGTCATGTCTTATTCGAAGAGCGTGTGTCGATATTCGTCCCTGTGATAGGGTACTACAAGATCTCTGTTAAGAATTAGATGTAAAATACATTCATTATTACAACTCATTCATACTTGGAACAGGAGAAATGTTATCGATATTTTTTTTTTAAAGAGACAGTGTGCACTTGAGAAATATAATGTTATGCATACACAGTAAAGTTTCAGAGAAAAACATTTATCCCAAACTGCCCTCCCAAAGTTAGATGATGCATGACTAGCAACTATAAATGACGAAAATATAATCGGAGCAATTTAGATTTTAAATTTAGATAAAAGCGCGTTTAATTTAGCATATCATAATGTTGATTAAAAATCTCAAGGCATTAACATTTTTTGAAAATTCGCTAGTTTGGTTTGATTCTTTCCTAACATGAAAATAACAGTTCTTGTGTTAAGGGGTTGCTAGCCCACGCAAACCGTCCTCCTTTCTCACCCATTTGGGACATGAGACTATAAATCAGTGAAAAAAAGAAGGAAGGAGCAAAAATAAATTTAGTTGCTACTTAAAGTTATAAAAAATGAACATCTACCTCGAACTTACTTGACTTAATTTTGGCATCTCTTGCGTGCCTTTGCTAGCAATGTCGACATTGCGCATTCCTCGATAAACTGCTTGCTATATGAAGAAACAACAACAGCCATAACAACGCGGAAGCGAAGAGGTGATTACATATTGTCAAACTGTGTCATTTAATCATAATTCCATAGCTGCTGGTTTACTTTTATCATCGTGGCATGTGTCTTTTACTTACAGTTCTACACAAACGCTGTAGACTATTTTTAACCTAAAGTGTCTGTGTGTGTGTGTGTGTGTGTGTGTGTGTGTGTGAAATTCGCACGGACCACATTTACTACATTCATATGTTTTGTATATTTAATTTGCATTGTGTCTTAGCTTTTTTTTATTCATTGTATGCTATTGATAATTGCATTTTGGACCTAGCCTTGTCTTAAATCAAGTTCATGTTGTATCTGACCAGTAACATTTATTTTGATAAAGGAATAATACATAGTTAATGGGTTAAATATTAGGATCATTATTTTAGTCAGAGTCAAGGACATTATGTTTACCATGTTCTTTATTATAATTTTAGTAACAGACCTTAATTATAACTTAGATTGTTCTAAAAATGATCTTTTGTCCTACATCCTGGCTCTTCGTTTGTGTCTTAGTTATAATCTTGTTTACATGAAAAATTATTCATTCCTGCAATAACATCTGAAGCAGAAATTATTTGCATTGTTGCGTTCAGGTTTTGATTTAAGTGAAATTATTTATTCAAATTATTATTCATTGGAAATACAAACTGCTTTTAAATAATATTCTTGGACAGAAACATTAATTTGGAATTATAGTGAATTCAGGCAAGGAAATCTTAGATTATATTATTGTGATTAATTGGAAGACCTGTTAGTACATCATCACACTTAAGGCTACTGGTACATTGGTACATTCACAAGGTACATCGACGCCTTCAGCGCTAGATCTTATTTTGAACACTACTGGAATTTAAATAGACTTAATTAGGACTGGTGTTAGAACTTTTTGGACTATCTGGTATTTAAATCACAATACCGTAAGTTGTTTTTAAATTTTCACATTTGTATTCTAACGAAATAAATTATTTGTTGAATTTACAAAACTTACTGGATTTCGCTCTTTCGTATTACTTAGTTTAAGACTATAGAGTCTTCATATATTAAAGTATATCTTTGAATTGGAATCAACGAATTACACAAATAAGGTATCCTAGCAACAAAATTAAAGATACATGTACGGTACCCTCGCAACAATCTGATCGTTATTGTCGTTCGAAATCGTTAATGTAATGCGATGTTTGATTTGATGTTTAACGGCACAGCAAATCAAATTGATTATTTAGTGCAGGAGTAACTGGAGTAAAGTCCCTTGCCGAGGACACACGGACGGAAGTCAACCAGAACTAAGGGGACCTACCATTTCATTTTTGGAGGGAGGGGCCAAGGGTTTTCTTTCCAGGATATTGTATTTCGACTGAGCCGTGAATATATGAAATGCAAGTCAACACAAAACATGTTGGCAGAGGAGAATTCCTCTTTTGTCGAACGTTTTTAAACCGTTTATTAACTCACCATGCCGTAAGGCCACGTAACTTTATGACACGTTCTATTCTCCATCGTGAGTCGCCCGTCACCAGCTGTTATTTCCAATGTATCTCCTAAACGGCCAGACCAGGACTGCAACCAGATCTTTCAGACCACTTGACACATCATAACTCTTTCAAGCACGATTAGAACTTTCCAGTGGACAGTTCTTCCATATTTACACACACACACACACACACACACACACACACACACACACACACACACTTTGTGCATATAAATAATATTTACAATAAATGTGCAGTACCGAACACTGGCCTATATCTTGACAGTAATGACGGAACTGCCACGTGATACAAATATGGCTGCGCCCATTTAAAGCGTAATGTACAGGATTGCAGATTATACCAATCATGAGCATGTCATCCGTTCATAACATCCTTCAAACTGAAATTCTGGCCACCGTTACCAGTAGCAGACTCGACGAGTTGGCTTTCTGAGCCCTGCAAATACATATGCTTGACGAGTACATGTCAGAATCGTCATATGTGATGCCACATAATTTATTTTCGCGCCATACAGCAAAAGGTAAGGTACCGTTTTGGCTAATTAATGATTGAACACTACCTAGAATAAAGGAGTGATATGTTTGAATTTGTATCTATAAAATCATGTTATCCACTTGTCTTTTTTATTTTGTTGTTTTTGAAAAATATTTTCTTGACTCATCTTCAAGGTCAGTTTCAAGATTAGGCTGTAATTTGAAACCATTTATCCAGATTGTATCGCGATTTATCACGATACTAATTACTTTTCATTGGCCACAGTGCTAGCATTTGGTGAAATAAATATACCTTCAGTCCAACATCACTATTCGTGTCGCATACTGCCATAGGAAGCAAGCTTAGAGGACACACGGTACTAATGGTATGGAAAAATGGGAACTAGCCTGGAAATGGGTGAACATTAAATAGAGTATATATGGGTTTGACTGGCCAGGATTGGTTAATAATGTAAGTTATGTTTTAGCAAAAAGAATCTTTTGAGAGCTTATCCTAGTTGTAAGTGAAAAAATAGAGACATTGTTTTATTGATCGAATTCCAGTCCTTTAACAGTCATGAGTTTGGAACACTCATTACTAAAATTAGCACCTGACTCTTTGGTGCGGAAATGAAAGCACATGTTTCAAACACATGCAGGTTCAGAAAATGCTGCGGCTCATATCCTTTCCTCTACACAGAAGCTGACATCCAGGTTTCATCTATACTGATAAATATAGGTTTGATCATGGGCACTCAGAAATTTTAAGTTATTGAATTTTTAATATCATGGTGTTTGCATAGGTTTACTATGAGAACTGAATTAGTACCGTGAGTCCTATAGACAGCTACAGCAATACAGTGACTCCACATATGCAGGTGCAATTAACATTACTCTAACTGGAATCATATGGTTCTATTTGTGGATAACAAGCAAAAGTAATACCTTTTTTAAACCACAGAGTGACTTTCAGTGGGATAATAAATACATATTCAGATATATCAACTGTTGCCGAGAAGGGGGGAGGGGGAACAGGTTGGAGATTTGACTATGTTAGGTGGAGTGTTTTGCACTTTGGTTTATATCTAAGCAATACATATATAAAATTTATACAATTTACCATCTTTAAAGTAATTATAGTAAGCAATATGATATTTCCTAGTTGTGTTTTGAAACATAATGCATCAGATATGATCACTTAGGTCTCTTCCACCATGCTTAATGGGGATGACCTCTCATGACTTTGTATCCCACTAATTTCTTTCAGTGAATGTTTTGAAACTTCATATTTTGCATTTTAATGGACTTATGTCTACCTTACTTTAGTTTTAAATATATGTCTTCTGGGAGGAATTTTAGGTAATTTTTGTCATTTAAATCTCTTTTTCTGTAATAATACATGTAAATATAGATGGTCACCTTGACCTTTAACCCCTTAATTACATAACATGACAAGGCTGGTAATATATTTCAGGATTAAATTGAAGAGAGATAAATGATGATATTAAAACAGATGACTCTTATTAGACAGTTTTATTTTAATATTTTTTCTGATTTTCTTAAATAAAGCTCAAATATTTAAATGTTGCCTGAAATGCAACATTGCTCTTTAGGTGAAAATGAACTTGCAATATAATTTAATATTCACTAACGTAATCTTTGACAAGCACAACTATGTACATTGCTTACTTATGTATTGAACTACTATTCCAAGGGCTGTCAAGAAAATCAAGGGTGGATATAGGACACACAGTACTAATGGTATGGAAAAATGGGAACCAGCCTGGAAATGGGTGAACATTAAATAGAGTATATACGGGTTTGGCTGGCCAGGATTGGTTAATAATGTAAGTTATGTTTTAGGAGAAAGAATCTTTTGAGAGCTTATCCTAGTTGTAAGTGAAAAAAATACAGACATTGTTTTATTGATCGAATTCCAGTCCTTTAACAGTCTTGAGTTTGGAACACTCATTACTAAAATTAGCACCTGACTCTTTGGTGCGGAATTAAAAGCACATGTTTCAAACACATGCAGGTTCAGAAAATGCTGCGGCTCATATCCTTTCCTCTACACAGAAGCTGACATCCAGGTTTCATCTATACTGATAAATATAGGTTTGATCATGGGCACTCAGAAATTTTAAGTTTTTGAATTTTTAATATCATGATGTTTGCATAGGTTTACTTTGAGAACTGAATTAGTACCGTGAGTCCTATAGTGTCAATTTACGAGGACAGAACTATGTACTCCACGGCATGTAATTGAGATATCTCTAGACAGAACTAGACTTAGGGGTCTCATGGTGCCAATTGTTTTTCCACAGACCTCAATGCTAGTGTTTGGTTAAATAAGTATACTTTCTATCCTACCTCAACATGCGTGTCACACACTGTTGTAGAGATCCATGTTAGACTGTCAATTTGACGACAGAACTTGGTACCTAACTGCGCTTAAGAGAGATAACTCTGCTGGAACTAGACAGGGGTAAGAGTTATCAAGTCACAGCAGACACATTTTCAGTCATGTGTACCATATTTAAAAAAAAAAAAATACAAAACATGATCTAGATATGAATTAACATAATCTCATGTTGCCAAGAGGGTCAACTTTTTAAGCCTGACAGAAAGTACAACTCTTACATAAAGCACCAATCACAACTAGTTTTATTGTTTATTTCTTAATACAATGTTCCCTACAACTTAAGCTCCGCCCACATGGGGTTGTACAATTGGTACCGTTATACCTATAGCCAACCTTAATTTTTCCAATAATCTGTGATATACCTGAGGACTTCACAAGTAACAAGTGTACTTAGTCTCGCTTGTCAAAAACAATTTTATGAGGAACTAAGTTATGTCTTATATTAAGGTGTATGTAACGGTCATTGAGCTATTTCAGCTGCTGTTTTCAGATTTGTGCTTTACTACCAACCTACTGTTTGGAAATAAAATGAATTGTTTTAACTATGAGTTGTGTTTTATTTTTATCTTGGGTGATATGGGATACATCACATTATATCATATTATGTAATAACTGGGTCAAAGGTCAATGTTCCAAATAGTATGTACCTCTCCTATTTCAAAAAGTACAATTCACCTAAAATGAAGGACTTTATAATTGTTTGGTAGATGCAGAACTTAACATCAGAGACAGGTGGACATGATCCAAATTTATTATAAAGTATAATTTTTTAACACTTTACACTGTCTTCAGATATATGAGGTCACTAACCCCCAGTGTTGGACAATTAATGCAACAGCGAGAAGGAATACAATATCTTTAATACATTACCTAAAAGGACTCATTCCAGAATATCATATATAACGCAAAGTGACGTACAACTGAACCTAGAGTGTTTTCTATCCTGGTTTGTGGCATGCCTTACAAGAACACGATAGTTGCCTTTTAAGACACGATTTATCATCTTTTGCAGGTAAAATAGTAAATATTTGGCCAAAATCAACTATATTATGTTTACATAACTTATTTTGTTTTATGTATGCCAGTCTTGGAGCTGACTACACTGACATAACGCCATCAGGCAATACAAGTCTATGTCCGTTATAGCTATAGTAATCAAAAGCCCCCTTCCAAAGCCAACTTGTGTTATTTTATGAAGATTTCATACATTTTATTGTTAAAAGATTGTCAATATTTGATCAGAAATGTTCAGCATCCATTTGTTTTCCTACATCAGATTCGTACATTTTATAAATAATTGGACCCCTGACCTCCCATGATGCTCTGCACACGAGATCATGCATATGGTATAAAGGTACCAGTTGTAGAACCTCAAGTGGCATGAGCCTAATGTGTAGGGAACAATTATTTCAGAAATAAACCACAGAACTAGCTGTGATTGGTGCATTATGTAAGAGTTGTAGTTGCTGCCAAGCTTAAAAATGTTGAGACTTTTGGCAACATGTTGGATTTTGTTAAATCATATCTAGATCATATTCTGTATTTTTATGAATTTTTAAAACTGTGATACACATCACTGAAATGCATCTGGTATGCCTGGAAAACTCTTACCTCGGTTTAGTGCCAGCAAAGTTATCTCTCTTAAATGCAGTGGAATACATGGTTCTGTCCTTGTCAAGTTGACAATCTAAGGTCTCACTGGACAGTTTATCTGGTGAATTTTCATCCGACAATGACCTATTGCAGAAAAATGAGAATAATTTTACACTGAAGATACAAACCAGAACAAACTAATGATTTTTGTACAAAGCATGCATGTGCGATTTTGACTGCAACAATCAGGTTAATTCCTTATACAATTGCTGGCTTTTATATTGAACCAACACTGCCACCAACCCCTCTTTTTATATTCATTTTTGACAGCAAAGAGCTCTTTTGAATATTTTCCTGTGACAAGGCAGCTAAATGAATCAGTATGTGCCTTATGCATGAATAAAGTTCACTAGTACTAAATCAAATTAGCATACTTTTCATCACCCCTCAACCATCTCGATTTTTAGATATTTACCTCTGTAATCGGATGGAGATTTTCCGTAAACGAAAACGATTTAATACGTGCAAGTCCAGCTATTCATTTGCAGCCGAAGTTACGCATTTGATCTCCAATGCTAGTCTAACTGTGACAGGCAGTCACCAAACAAGCCAACCCATTTTCAAACCTAACTCAAAGTAAGTCTAAAGGTCCATTTATCGCAACTCTGGTCATCTCGTGTGTTGGATGTCCAAATCTCTTAAAGTATTCAGAACATTCTCCCATCCCAAGAAAACTTCTAGGATAACATGCTACCATATCAACTGAAACAATCGCTATAATCGTAATTGTTCCATAATCCGCGGTGTCCGTATCCGACACATCTGCGTTGAATATCTTCAAGAAATTCCCATCGTTTCGGTTTCCATGAATTTTTTTCAGAGCAAAGTGAACAGCAACTGATGGAACGGTAAAACAATTATTTAGTAAGTGATTCTGTACGATAAATATCAATAAACTCTAGGCAACATCAAAATTGATATCTTTAATAAAATCAAACATATAATCGCTGTAAAATTTAACTGCTCTGTCTCTAGTCTTTAAATGTTGTTACGGATCACTGATGTCCACATTCTTTGAGATTATTAACGCTAGGTTTATCATTTAGTGGATACAATGCATAAACAATATTTCCAGCGGTTACCATAATACTCAATCACGTGATTTTCTAGATGTTCTATCGGTCCAGTTCATACGGATAGAATGCTAGGGCAGGATTTTTCAAACGGGTTTTCAATACCTAGCCATCAACATTCAAAGGACATCTTGAAAAGGTTGAAAATTATTTTATCCTATACTTTTCTTGATAATCTTTTTCTAAAATTCCATCAATATTAAGATATATAGGCGTATCTGTCATAATATATTTAAATTTTTTTCAGAGCAAAGTACATATACTAACGCCCTACAAAAATATGTCCGTAATTATTTGTAACATCAATTTTTGAATGATAATATTTGTAATATTGCATTAACGCATCCACATCTTGCAAATGTGATTGAAATCGATCTGTTTTTTCGGTTATATCTTTATTTACAATAGTGCCAGTCCCTAAGTGATTAATTATGGTGTTTCGGCTATAAATTCCAGACACCACCAGTAACGTCTCGGAGGCATTTCCGTTGATGTCAACGTAAATGTTTCTTTGGTGTTCTTATTTAGCATCACCAGTAAAGGATTATAAAATACATTCGGTGATGATGAAGAGGACGCAGTAATTTCCGAACCGTACATGGACAGCCTGTATAAAGTTACTTCTGCGGTATGTTCGAGAGTGTTATTTTGCGGTGTCCATGTCGATATTGAGCTACTGTGTACAGATAGAATTTGCATGTGGAAAATACAGAATGTAGAAAATTTAGGAGACTGTTAAATCTTGAATACGGTTAACGGCGGAAATTATATTCATCCATTATGGCTAAAAATTTGTTAGTGGTTCTGGTTCAACATTTCGCGAAAATCATAAACAGTCGGCGTAAGAAAAAATGCGATAAATTGATATCTTTTTGTTATTATTAATTTCCTTGATAAGCGCATTAAATAACTTTCTTCTTTAGTGATTAGTATTTTTTGTTCCAGCAAATTTTCCATTAAATTTTATTTTTATTCATGATAATATGTAAAATCAGACATCATCATTAAAGTTACCTTTTTATTTTAAAAACAAATTTATGTGATTCGCTAATACTTCGATTTATATTACTTTTTAAATCTCCTATCATTTTAAATTGTGATATTTAATAATATTAATTTCTTTCTTTATAAAAATCGCTATTCATTCTTAACATAAATTTTGTATTATTAGATATTTTATTGTTAACAATTTTTACATGTATTAAAGATACGAAATATTTAAACATAAAAAATAGATTGCCATTATCAAAAATCAGATAAAACAAATCAACGAAATCGAACGATTACAAAAAATAAAAAAACTGCAAGCATAATTAAATCAACTTGATTCCATAAAATAATTGTATTTGACGATATTCAAACAATGAAGAGATGAACAACAGATCTTCGCGTAATCTGTATCTCGCCCAAATTTTTACAACGTCGATAATTTATTAACGTACTTTGTTTTATATTATTTCCCGGACTGGATAATGTTGATGTAAGAAAATCGCAAACGAGCAATGCGGTGATGTAACGAAATATAAATTTATTGAATTATATCATCAAGCAACCAAAGACAAATATTTTCTTTTTATTTTATAAGCTAGCGCGTGATCCGGCTAAGATGTTTCGTTGTTGTATTAACACGTTTCTATAGGTGAATTTTATAAAGCGTATAGAAAATAATGGACAAGCATCAACAAAAAAATCGAATTGCTAAAGAAATTTATTGAAACTCGAGCAGCTTTTAAGAAAAAAGTGGAAGAAGCTCGGCGTGGACAAGTTCAAGCAGAGGAAGAAACTGCTAAACTTTTCAAACCTGTTACCGAAGCAGTACTTGGCAAGCAACCAGAAATATCAACATTAACCGCAGACGAACTTAAAAAATTACAAGAAATATGGATTTGTTAGGTTTACTTGGAGAAAGATCATAAAGAAGAAACCATAAAAATTGTAAACGAACTTGTAAGACACATTGCTGATCCCGTTGCACGACAGGCCGAATTCGACAGGCTAATGAACAATTCTCTTGCACTTCAACATGCGATAGCAAGAATGACGGTTAATCCAGCTGAGCTAAAGAGGTTAATAGAAGATGTGTCGGAGCAACAAAAAATGATCCAAGAAAGTGTGATAAAAATAATGCCTGTTGAAGAATCTATAAAATTTTACAGAAAACAAGCTAGATCAAAAATACATAATGCTGACGAATTTATTGAAAAATATTTAACAAAAGAAAATCTAAAAGATCTTAATAACATTAGAAATTGGTCAGAGGATGATTACAAAAATCTGATGGGTATTTTACAAGAAATGTACAATGATTTTTTGAAAACTGATGAAGAAATTAAAAATGATAGAAAAGAAGAAGTATTACCTCTGTTAGATAGAATAAGAGAAGGAATTATTGCTGAGACTTTGTATAAAACAGCACAACAGTACAGAACTAGACCAGGAGATTATGCTAAGGGCTGGACTTTTAAAAGACTACTTAATAAGTACGAAGGAAAACGAGATAAAATATTACCAGAAGAAACCACTGGATCTGGTGTTAAAGTTTTTACATCAAACGCAGAAATAGTCGACCGACTTATGTTGTTGATATCATCAAAAGAAGCTGGTAATGAAAGCGCAGAGATCGATAACGAAATCATTGATATACTAGATCATCTTAGATCGAGTGGATTACTGACATCATCCGAGTACGAAATTTTACATAGCGATCTTGTCTAAAAATTTTAATATAATGTCACTAACATCAACCACATTATTACTTGATTCGTCGCAGACAACAGGAAACAGCGCAAACTTTTCTGTTTATTACAATCCGCCAATACAACTAGATCCTGAAAAACAGTATGAGATTGGACTAATTTCATGTACAGCATGGAATTCTATGGCTAACGTGAAAACTGTTGTAAACGATGAAATTTCAGATTTTCAAATATGAGATACCCATGGAAAACATTTAAAATTCCACAAGGAGCTTACAATATCACTGATCTAAATAAAACAATAAAAGAGCTTATGCAAAAAGAGAAGTTAAACCCTGATAATTTCGAGTTAACAGCGAATTATAATACGTTACGAGCTAGGATAACATTAAGAAATATAATAGTTAGTTTTACAACGCAAACAAGCATCGCACCACTGATAGGATTTCATCATCAAAATTATCCTGCTCCTTTTCTTGAACAAGCTATTACATTTCGGTGAACTACCGGTAAATATAACTGACGTAAACACAGTAATAAATTGCTCTATTGCATCTGGATCTTATTCAGCCCAGGGTAGTAGAGGACAAACGATATATACTTTTTCGCCAGATGTTCCACCAGGATCGATCATGCAAATTAGTCCACGTCAAGTTATTTATTATCCGATTAATCTTGAAAATCAAATAACAAGTATAATAATGCAATTAACAGATCAATCAGGTAGGCAAATAGATCTCAACAACGAAATTGTCACGTACTATTTACACCTATGCATTGCGTAGTCAATTTTGTGAGCCTACATTTTATAGACAAAGATGAGACAAAGAAAAATTTATAGGAGAAAAATAGTAGGTGGATTTCTTGGAAACATATTTATAAAATTATAGAAAATGTCCCAGGAATTGCGCGTAAAGTTGCACCAATTGCACTTGACGCAGGTAAAGCTTTTGCGACAGGGGTAGCTTCTTCGGCGGGCACTGCAGTAGGACAAAAGATCGCTGATAAGATCAGAGGACCTTCCACATTGGTAACCGAGCGATATCATCGATATTTGAACAGTTGAAACAGCGATCTGCTGTAGTAGTTCTGCGACGACATTATTATTACTCGTTGAGTGTAATTGTTTGAGTGCTGCTCGATGTTTTTCGATTGTTTCTTATTTTTTACATAATCAGATCATCAGCTGAGAACGCTTGTCAATTTGGAGCTTGTTTAAAAGTGCACGATACAACTGCTTAGAAGACATTTCAATGCAATAGCAAGTACAATAGCGTTTAGCGATGATTATTCTAGATCAGTGGCCACAAACATGATGTGGTTTAAAGATACCTCATTCGGGACAGCTGTTTCGAGCGAGTTTCGTACTGGTGCTGGTGCACCTGCAGCAGATAACAATAATCTAATCGCCAATCCCGCTAATAATGCAGCTGGTGATATTGGAGACGCGATAAGATCAGCGGTCACAAGAATAAGACAACAGCAATATAACGAAGGATTTGCTAAACGAAAAGCATTTGCTGCAGAATCTCGCCAAATAACGATGATGCTTCCGTTAAGTACAATCTTCGGATTCTGCCGTGAATATAACAAAGTTTTTCGCGGAATAAAACATACACTATTTTAGATGGAGTTGATCAAAACGATTGTATAATGCACGCTGATGGAGTGGCTGAAGGACAGTTCCTATTACAAGATTAGCACTGTGGATGCCGCGAGTTGTTCCCTCTATAGCTAAAACAATGGAACTCGAATCATTATTGACCAATTGGACAAAAAAGATACTCTTCCAGCAAAACAGAATTTATCAAACAGCAATTCCTAACGCAACTTATTACACATGGTGTGTTACAACTACGCCCAGTGAACAACTACCTCGACACTTGTTTGTTGTATTTCAACGACAGGCACGTCGTAATGATCAAGAAATGAACAATTCCGTATTTGATAACCCTAATGTCAGACGAATATTTGTTAGAATAAATTCTAAACAATATCCCGAACGTGCAATCGAATGCAATTTTGCTTACGATGAAACAAGAAACATATCTCGGCCGTATATGTACCTTATGGAGGCTATGCAAAAATATCAGGACTCGGACAGTGGATCTGAAATATCAGTAGAAGAGTTTCGATTACTCTATCCTATCTTTTATTTCGACATATCGAAACATTCCGAACGAGCTATCGGATCAACTGCTGATATTGAGGTCACCTGGACACTTAGCGCACTGCGCCGAACAGTATAACGTATACGCGCTAGTTGTCAGTGATAGATTCTTGACGATTGACGCGACCAAAGGAAGAATGACTGTAAAAGTTTAGTCTAACAACCTTGATATAAAATAATGAAAACCAAGTATACAACTCGAGAAATATATCTAACATCCGGTCAAGTTGAAAAATTATCAGCAGCTGTTGCTAAACGCCGTTCTGTTTCTTTAATGATACCCTTGGAGACTTCAAATAAAACAGCGGTTAAATTAATGCTAACACAACAACAAATCGATAAACTTGATAAAGGAAAACCGTTTGTGCTTAAACTATCTGTTTCACAAATAACAGCAATGTCAAAACATGGCGGATTTTTTGGACCAGCACTTTCTGTGATGGCCAGCACAATACTACCAAAAATTTTACCTGTGCTAGGAACACTTGGACTAGCGGCTGCGTCAGGGGCAATATCTGGCGCAACGAAAAAGGCAGTTGAAGGTCCTGGAATCAAACTAATCTATCGTTAGTTTTATGTAACAATAAAGAATAAATGCCAGCTAGAAAAACAAAATCATCGAAAAAAAAGAAAACAACAAAACTCAATAGAACAAAACAAGGAGGATTTATTCCTTTCGCTCCACTACTAGCGGGATTAGCGGGAAGTCTTCTTCCAAACCTACTAGGAATCGGACGTGGATGACTCTACCAGGTACCAGACGCTATTGAGCAATTTTGATATCATTGAAAAATTGAATGACGTTGTCGGATTTCATGGAGTATTTTCTAAAGACGAACTCGATGACGTACCAGCAGGTGGTTCGTGTATTGTAAATATAGAAAATTTTAACGATGGCTCAGGCACTCACTGGGTTGCTGTCTACGATAATAATTATTTTGATTCGTTCGGACTTCCTCCGAGCGATCTTATAAAAAAATATATTTTTAAAAAATTTAAAAAAATAAATTATTCGTCTAATCAACTACAGCCGATTGGAACATCAGCTTGTGGTTATTATTGTATAATGTTTATAAAACAAATGTCAAAAGATCCTAATATTTTAAAGTTTATTTTACAGTTTGACAAGCAACCTTCTCACGCAAACGATGATAATTTTTTTAAAGCTATCTAAAGCTTGCTAGTAATTTTATCTAAACTTGTAAATATAAAAAATGTCAACATGCTGTCTCAAATGTAAAACTAAAACAGACAATAAAGATGAGAGGACGGAAAAAACAAAAAATAATAGAATAATGCTAAAAAGTATTTGTGTTGTTTGTGGTAGAAAGAAAAGTATGTTTCTGAAAAAACAAGTAGCAGAGACGACAGGATCTTGGATAGATAAAGTTATTTTAGTTGATGATTAATTGATAACAATTTTTTATGAAACAAAATAAAATAAAATGAAGTGCAATTGTGATTGTGATAAAGATCTTTGTATCGAACAAGATAAAATCGTCACATACTGTAAATCATGCAATCGCCGTGAGGTAATTGGTAGCGGAATTGACATTCACAAATTGATTGGCAAATTACCAAAACCAAAAGGCGGCTGGACATTGCCAGGCCATAAATGTACTGGACCTTATAATCCTCTCGATAAACAACTAGATGAAAACGATAATCCGCTGCCAGGACAAGAACCTTATAATCAAGTTGATGCAATAGCGATGCGTCATGACATTTGTTATCGTGACAACGAGCAAGATAAGGCTGGTTGTGATAAAGTAATGTTAGACGAACTTCGTGATATGAAACATAAATATGCGAGAACGTTTTGATAGAAGGCTGGTGCAGGGTTTTTGTTGGAGCAAAATATAAATTAGGACTCGGAGAGTCTCGACTTAACGAAAAATCGTACGATGAAATCGTCAATGATAATAATATGAAATCGCTTGCAGCTGAACTACACAAACCTAAATAAAAATGTTTCCGCGACGTAAAGTTGTCGCAAATGCCGTTGATGATATCTGGGCGATAGATTTAGTCGATGTGTCAAATCTAGCTCAGTTTAATGATAATAAGAAATACTTGTTTAACGTTGTAGATGTTTTTAGTAAATATGCTTTTAGTGTACCTGTTTCGGATAAAACAGGATCGTCGATAACTGAGCGTTAAAACAAATAATGCCAAAATACCATTAAAGAAAACCAACCCTAATAATTATCAAAATGTATGTTACAGTATAGCGATGCTAAACGAAAAAATCATATTTGACAGCTGATATGTTTAGATATTGACGAATATAATAACACGAAACACCGAACCACTAAATTGTCGCAAACGATGCAATCAAAAATCCAATATTAGCAAATGATGTACCGCAGACATAATTTAAAGTGGGTGATAAAGTTAGAATTTCTCTGACGAAGAAAACATTTGAAAAAGGATTTACTCCAAACTGGAGCGAAGAAGTATTTGTGGTTGATAAAGTACTTTTAACAATACCTGTAACATACGTGCTAAAAGATCTAGCAGGGGAATCGATCATTGGTAGTTTTTACGAGCAGGAACTACAAAAAACTGAACAAGATGTTTTCTTTATCGAAAAAGTGATTAGGAAAAAAGGCAATAAAAATTTAGTTAAGTGGCGTGGGTATAGCGATAAATTTAATAGTTGGATCCCAACCAAACAAATTATGAAATAATGTTTCTATAGATTTCCTCGTACTTACGTTTGATAGATTTACATTTTATGGTTTACATAACGATATTAGATATTGTCTGCGATCGTCAGAGATCGTCATTAATACAAAAATCTTGAGAATTCTGCACTGCCTGTCGGCAACAGTAAAATTTTTTATTATTTTTTTGCAATGTGATACTTAACATTATATCGTCCAGTTGCCGGTCTGCTGTAATTTTTTCTGTCAGCGACAGTAACTACTTCATCATCGTCGGATTCGTTGTTGTATATCATCTTCGCTATAACTAGCAGATTTGTTTATTATATCACTGGTGATTGTAATATTGTCTGTGACTTTATCGTAAGTAATTGTATCACTGGCGATTGTATCTTCCGCGTATATTTCAGCAAGTCGTTTCATCAAATCCATATTATAATATACTTTTATCTAATTTATTGTTATAAGATGACCCCAGAGATGAAATCTCCTGAGTTAAAATATCAACAAAAAGTTATTATATTAAATTACAACGAACTAGCCGAAGCAGTGAGAAAATGTCTGTCGGGTTATAGTGCATATTCCGTTGACGTTATTGTAATGCCTGGCGAAAATGATAGAATATTACTAACAGCAGCAGAAAAGGATAAACTTAATGATAGCGCAATAATGACGCTAAAATTTGATCGCGATGATATTATAGCGTTTGCTCATCATTGTTTAACCAAAAAGGCTCTTACAAAGATCATCGATCCTATAAGCAAAGAAAACCCAAGCATTATGTTTTCTTGAAAAAGCTGATCTCTATTATTCCATCAGCAGCAAATTTTACTGCTCTGGGATTAATATCAAAATGTTTTGCCGCAGCTGAAATTGATTTAAAACTGAATTTCTCGTCTTTTCCGAGATTGAATGAAATAACAGGTTTTACCGGGCATCTAAAATTGGCACTACCACCTCGTCCTTTTCTCGCATTTTCAACTAGTTCTAAATTTTCTATTCGATTATCAGTTTTTATGTTATTGATGTGATTAATAACCAAACCATTAGATATAGGCCCGTTTAACGTCTCGTAAACAAAACGATGGCTAAGATGCTTAACTCGATCGGTTAGTGTTCCTCTGACAGTTGCCATGGGATACCCCATATTATTCAAATTTTCAACAACTTTTTTTGTTTTTCTATTTCGTATAATTCCTTTGTCATTCGCCTCATATAAATCAAACACAGGATGAGGTTGAAACTCATTTTGTAAAGATAAGTTTTTAATATTATCGTCGCTAATCGAGCCATTTACTCGATAGACACGTTGTCCTTCTGGAATATCATCGCAGAATAACGTTAAATAAAATCTTTTCTAAACATTTCCGTTCTCTCAGCATTATCACCTTTAACGCTGATCTTATAACCTGCTGGCGTTGCTTCACCAACAGATTTTCCAGATTTTATGTTAATAACCGAACCTAAAGCATTTCTAGCATATAGGTTATACTTCGGACGAACATGATATTCTTCTTGCTCCTCCGCTGTCAATCCAATATATCTCAAACTTTCTGTCATTATATTATAAGGATTTTTTAAATCTCTAATTGTTTGTTCAGCTGGCGTGCAACCTAATGCATTTCCATCATATAGGTTATACTTGGGGTGATAATACTCTTGCTCGTAGATTTTGTCATTATATTATAAGGATTTTTTATATCTCTAATTGATTGTTCAACTTGGCGCGCTGTGAGTTATCAATCGAACAACTAATTAGAGATATAATATTACTCTATTATATAGCAATGCTGAAATTGCGAGATATTGCTAAAAAGAGCCTTATGGGAGAACCTGAAAAAATAGCCACTGCCTTTACAGGATTTGACAACAGTTATCGGTTCGAAAACAAATCGTACTAGTAAATTTCACTGCAACAGACCTCTATCATTTGCTAGAGTCAACTGTAAAACGTGAACTTAAAAAACACAAAGGTCTGAGGATATTAGTGCAATATCACGTTATATTTTCAAAGCTACTTGTGACGGAAGAATCGACTGATAAGGAAATTGCAGACCCTCATATTAATGCAAAATCAAGGCGTGTTTTGCTTGGGACTGATCTTTTATCACTAGCTAATGAAATACATAAGGAAATTTGGAAAAAGATAGAAGAATTTTCCGAATCGGGTTCGGGTTGGAAGTTTGAAATTATTGCTGAAATTTTATTTCACACGATAAAATATAACGTATTACGCGGTAGTTCGTATACTGACCTACCACAAAAAATAAAAAATAAAAAATGCTGTATAAACGTAAAGAACGTCGATAGCAAATGTTTTCAGTGGGCTATTTTTTCTGCGCTATTTCCAGCAGAAAAACATGCTGATCGTGTTGACAAGTATATTAGTCACGTATCAAAATTAAATTTTAATGGTATTGACTTTCCAGTTGCAGAAAATCAAATAAAAGTTTGAAAAGCAAAATAATGTTTCAATAAAACTAGACGTCTATCTAAACAGGACAATTACAATAAACCTGAATGGAATATTATTTGTTCAGCTTTTTGGAATAGACATTAATAGAAATAAAAACACGTTCCCTTGTTAAACGCTTGACGGTTGTCCAACCAGAGCTGAAATGGGTTGGTATCAAGCCAATATTAGGACACAACTAGAGCGTCCAACAAAAAGTTTATCTCTGTTTGTCATATTTGGTTTCCTGTTGTTTGTTTGTTGTTGGGTTTTGTGGGGTTTTGTTGTTTGTTTTTTTATATTATTTGGATTCTTTGCGCATTCAGTGATTAGTACTAACCTTTATACGAGGTTGTGTTGAATATAACTTCTTCGATCTTTTCTTTTCAAAGACAATATACCGTCTTCTTCTGAGCCGTTAAGAGAAACTAGCACAGGCTATAAAAATATGCAAACTGAGTAGAATTCTCTTGACACTATGGCACGATTTCTACAAAACCGAGTGATAACAATCAGCATGTTAACATATTTCGAAATTCTCGCTTATGTACAGAAACATCGTTCTGTAACAGAATACCCTATCTGAAGATTCTATAAAACCAATGAACATTTTGGTGACAGAAAGGACGGAATGAATCACAAGACATTTGTGACGAGGAGGCAGAAAATCTTCACATTACCACCTTTTCAAAAATATTTCTTTAGCACTAAGTAAGAAAGTAAGAAAATAAGTGTTACTCCATCCACTTATTCGTCTTCCCTTAAAATAAAAATTCTCTGGTTACTTACATAAAAAAAAATATCGAGCTAACGGAGTTAATTCCTCTCTTTTGCCCCGATATTTGCGCTATAGGCATAGTATGGGAGAGGACAGTCAATTTCTTTTGTATAAATGGAAACCTTATTCAAAACACCATATAACAGAGAATATATATTTCTTTGAGTTGCATTGCTATTAGAGTGTGTTAAAGAATTCATGGCCTACAATTTTTAATGAAACTACTGCCTAGTTATTCGGTCTGTTTCTTTTACTTGAGAACTATTAGTTATATCCATCCCAGATCATCAAAGAAAATCGGTAAATAATGCCAACGGGTTCATCTTGTAGCACACAAAGTTACGTACTTCACCAAACCCCAAAGAGATCAATTTATGTTTACACCTGAAGGAACTCCTGTGGTCGGACTTTTCCTAATTGTAATTCAATCATTATATTTGCTATTTTTGTGACCATTACAAAGCCCAGTTAAGATCATAAATAATAACCTAGGAAGTCATTCAGGTAATATATTTTCCAGTCCATTACTCTGGCAAAGAAAACCATGGACTGCTTTTGAAGTTCAACTTGTGTAACTGGTACGCTTATTTGAATCAATGAATAGATGGTACATAGTTAACGGGAATAAATTATTTACATTTAAGGCTAAGCTAAGTAAACAAATTGCAGGTTAACACAGAAGCTAGGTAAAAAAATAAATTAGATATGTTGGAACTTGACCCAATTTTAATCTTAGGCAAAATTGCACATTATAAAAGTAGATGCAGACTAATGTAGCAATGAATCATGTATTAATCTACTACGATCTTCATTATGAAAACAGAATATTTCAAATGGTCAAACCGGAAGTGAGTGATATCAATGTATTCTTAGTACATACTACCTCCTACAAGTACAACTACTACTACTATTACTAATACTAATGCTACTAATACTCCAACTATAACAACTACGGCCACCAGTTCTATTTCAAGAGGAATAAAAAAGAAAATAATAGGAAGGCGGGTAATGATGATGCTGCTGGTGATGACGATGATGACGACGACGATGCTGATGATGATGACGATGATAATAATAATTCATTAACCAATACCTTGATCTGTTTCGAGTCCTCCTTTATATTACACCCAAATATTTATTCGTATAACCTGACACTGGTTCTCGTGGGCACGTTTTAGGTTTTACGGATCTTGAGAAGAAATGGACAGTATTGCAAGTAGGGATGGACAGGTTCTAAGACATTATTGCACAGGTTCTAAGACATTATTACGTGTAGGGATGAACAGGTTTTAAGACATTATTAAGCTACAAATCTTGAGAATAAAAAAGACTATTAACATTTTAAATAAAACAGCCAAATACCAGCCAAACTAAGAAAAGCTGAAACCAATCACTCTATCACACTCTCAATGCTTGAAATACTAACCACTACAACGTGTCAGCCCTAACAAGATTGTTATGTGTGACGTTGAAGTTGATCACAACCAGCATAATAAACATCACAAACTTATACCTTAAAAGTGCAATATTCTTGTTATTTGTACCTTCATTCTTTCAGGTTTTCTGGATTAAAGCTTAATGTGTATGTAAGCACTCTCCATGGAGCCAACACACTTGCGTTAAATCATGAACTTGAAAAAATTGATATAGCTACCTTTGGCGCAGTGCTCATACAGGTTGGACGGAATGATGCGGATAAACGAATGGATCTAAGTATATTCTCCTCTCATACAAGTCACTCAATCGGTCGGTTTTAAAAAAGTTACAATGTCATCATGTCATGTCTTATTCGAAGAGCGTGTGTCGATATTCGTCCCTGTGATAGGGTACTACAAGATCTCTGTTAAGAATTAGATGTAAAATACATTCATTATTACAACTCATTCATACTTGGAACAGGAGAAATGTTATCGATATTTTTTTTTCAAAGAGACAGTGTGCACTTGAGAAATATAATGTTATGCATACACAGTAAAGTTTCAGAGAAAAACATTTATCCCAAACTGCCCTCCCAAAGTTAGATGATGCATGACTAGCAACTATAAATGACGAAAATATAATCGGAGCAATTTAGATTTTAAATTTAGATAAAAGCGCGTTTAATTTAGCATATCATAATGTTGATTAAAAATCTCAAGGCATTAACATTTTTTGAAAATTCGCTAGTTTGGTTTGATTCTTTCCTAACATGAAAATAACAGTTCTTGTGTTAAGGGGTTGCTAGCCCACGCAAACCGTCCTCCTTTCTCACCCATTTGGGACATGAGACTATAAATCAGTGAAAAAAAGAAGGAAGGAGCAAAAATAAATTTAGTTGCTACTTAAAGTTATAAAAAATGAACATCTACCTCGAACTTACTTGACTTAATTTTGGCATCTCTTGCGTGCCTTTGCTAGCAATGTCGACATTGCGCATTCCTCGATAAACTGCTTGCTATATGAAGAAACAACAACAGCCATAACAACGCGGAAGCGAAGAGGTGATTACATATTGTCAAACTGTGTCATTTAATCATAATTCCATAGCTGCTGGTTTACTTTTATCATCGTGGCATGTGTCTTTTACTTACAGTTCTACACAAACGCTGTAGACTATTTTTAACCTAAAGTGTGTGTGTGTGTGTGTGTGTGTGTGTGTGTGTGTGTGTGAAATTCGCACGGACCACATTTACTACATTCATATGTTTTGTATATTTAATTTGCATTGTGTCTTAGCTTTTTTTTATTCATTGTATGCTATTGATAATTGCATTTTGGACCTAGCCTTGTCTTAAATCAAGTTCATGTTGTATCTGACCAGTAACATTTATTTTGATAAAGGAATAATACATAGTTAATGGGTTAAATATTAGGATCATTATTTTAGTCAGAGTCAAGGACATTATGTTTACCATGTTCTTTATTATAATTTTAGTAACAGACCTTGCCTAATTATAACTTAGATTGTTCTAAAAATGATCTTTTGTCCTACATCCTGGCTCTTCGTTTGTGTCTTAGTTATAATCTTGTTTACATGAAAAATTATTCATTCCTGCAATAACATCTGAAGCAGAAATTATTTGCATTGTTGCGTTCAGGTTTTGATTTAAGTGAAATTATTTATTCAAATTATTATTCATTGGAAATACAAACTGCTTTTAAATAATATTCTTGGACAGAAACATTAATTTGGAATTATAGTGAATTCAGGCAAGGAAATCTTAGATTATATTATTGTGATTAATTGGAAGACCTCTTAGTACATCATCACACTTAAGGCTACTGGTACATTGGTACATTCACAAGGTACATCGACGCCTTCAGCGCTAGATCTTATTTTGAACACTATTGGAATTTAAATAGACTTAATTAGGACTGGTGTTAGAACTTTTTGGACTATCTGGTATTTAAATCACAATACCGTAAGTTGTTTTTAAATTTTCACATTTGTATTCTAACGAAATAAATTATTTGTTGAATTTACAAAACTTACTGGATTTCGCTCTTTCGTATTACTTAGTTTAAGACTATAGAGTCTTCATATATTAAAGTATATCTTTGAATTGGAATCAACGAATTACACAAATAAGGTATCCTAGCAACAAAATTAAAGATACATGTACGGTACCCTCGCAACAATCTGATCGTTATTGTCGTTCGAAATCGTTAATGTAATGCGATGTTTGATTTGATGTTTAACGGCACAGCAAATCAAATTGATTATTTAGTGCAGGAGTAACTGGAGTAAAGTCCCTTGCCGAGGACACACGGACGGAAGTCAACCAGAACTAAGGGGACCTACCATTTCATTTTTGGAGGGAGGGGCCAAGGGTTTTCTTTCCAGGATATTGTATTTCGACTGAGCCGTGAATATATGAAATGCAAGTCAACACAAAACATGTTGGCAGAGGAGAATTCCTCTTTTGTCGAACGTTTTTAAACCGTTTATTAATTCACCATGCCGTAAGGCCACGTAACTTTATGACACGTTCTATTCTCCATCGTGAGTCGCCCGTCACCAGCTGTTATTTCCAATGTATCTCCTAAACGGCCAGACCAGGACTGCAACCAGATCTTTCAGACAACTTGACACATCATAACTCTTTCAAGCACGATTAGAACTTTCCAGTGGACAGTTCTTCCATATTTACACACACACACACACACACACACACACACACACACACTTTGTGCATATAAATAATATTTACAATAAATGTGCAGTACCGAACACTGGCCTATATCTTGACAGTAATGACGGAACTGCCACGTGATACAAATATGGCTGCGCCCATTTAAAGCGTAATGTACAGGATTGCAGATTATACCAATCATGAGCATGTCATCCGTTCATAACATCCTTCAAACTGAAATTCTGGCCACCGTTACCAGTAGCAGACTCGACGAGTTGGCTTTCTGAGCCCTGCAAATACATATGCTTGACGAGTACATGTCAGAATCGTCATATGTGATGCCACATAATTTATTTTCGCGCCATACAGCAAAAGGTAAGGTACCGTTTTGGCTAATTAATGATTGAACACTACCTAGAATAAAGGAGTAATATGTTTGAATTTGTATCTATAAAATCATGTTATCCACTTGTCTTTTTTATTTTGTTGTTTTTGAAAAATATTTTCTTGACTCATCTTCAAGGTCAGTTTCAAGATTAGGCTGTAATTTGAAACCATTTATCCAGATTGTATCGCGATTTATCACGATACTAATTACTTTTCATTGGCCACAGTGCTAGCATTTGGTGAAATAAATATACCTTCAGTCCAACATCACTATTCGTGTCGCATACTGCCATAGGAAGCAAGCTTAGAGGACACACGGTACTAATGGTATGGAAAAATGGGAACTAGCCTGGAAATGGGTGAACATTAAATAGAGTATATATGGGTTTGACTGGCTTATCCTAGTTGTAAGTGAAAAAATAGAGACATTGTTTTATTGATGGAATTCCAGTCCTTTAGCAGTCTTGAGTTTGGAACACTCATTACTAAAATTAGCACCTGACTCTTTGGTGCGGAAATGAAAGCACATGTTTCAAACACATGCAGGTTCAGAAAATGCTGCGGCTCATATCCTTTCCTCTACACAGAAGCTGACATCCAGGTTTCATCTATACTGATAAATATAGGTTTGATCATGGGCACTCAGAAATTTTAAGTTATTGAATTTTTAATATCATGGTGTTTGCATAGGTTTACTATGAGAACTGAATTAGTACCGTGAGTCCTATAGACAGCTACAGCAATACAGTGACTCCACATATGCAGGTGCAATTAACATTACTCTAACTGGAATCATATGGTTCTATTTGTGGATAACAAGCAAAAGTAATACCTTTTTTAAACCACAGAGTGACTTTCAGTGGGATATTAAATACATATTCAGATATATCAACTGTTGCCGAGAAGGGGGGAGGGGGAACAGGTTGGAGATTTGACTATGTTAGGTGGAGTGTTTTGCACTTTGGTTTATATCTAAGCAATACATATATAAAATTTATACAATTTACCATCTTTAAAGTAATTATAGTAAGCAATACGATATTTCCTAGTTGTGTTTTGAAACATAATGCATCAGATATGATCACTTAGGTCTCTTCCACCATGCTTAATGGGGATGACCTCTCATGACTTTGTATCCCACTAATTTCTTTCAGTGAATGTTTTGAAACTTCATATTTTGCATTTTAATGGACTTATGTCTACCTTACTTTAGTTTTAAATTATATGTCTTCTGGGAGGAATTTTAGGTAATTTTTGTCATTTAAATCTCTTTTTCTGTAATAATACATGTAAATATAGATGGTCACCTTGACCTTTAACCCCTTAATTACATAATATGACAAGGCTGGTAATATATTTCAGGATTAAATTGAAGAGAGATAAATGATGATATTAAAACAGATGACTCTTATTAGACAGTTTTATTTTAATATTTTTTCTGATTTTCTTAAATAAAGCTCAAATATTTAAATGTTGCCTGAAATGCAACATTGCTCTTTAGGTGAAAATGAACTTGCAATATAATTTAATATTCACTAACGTAATCTTTGACAAGCACAACTATGTACATTGCTTACTTATGTATTGAACTACTATTCCAAGGGCTGTCAAGAAAATCAAGGGTGGATATAGGACACACAGTACTAATGGTATGGAAAAATGGGAACCAGCCTGGAAATGGGTGAACATTAAATAGAGTATATACGGGTTTGGCTGGCCAGGATTGGTTAATAATGTAAGTTATGTTTTAGGAGAAAGAATCTTTTGAGAGCTTATCCTAGTTGTAAGTGAAAAAAATACAGACATTGTTTTATTGATCGAATTCCAGTCCTTTAACAGTCTTGAGTTTGGAACACTCATTACTAAAATTAGCACCTTACTCTTTGGTGCGGAATTGAAAGCACATGTTTCAAACACATGCAGGTTCAGAAAATGCTGCGGCTCATATCCTTTCCTCTACACAGAAGCTGACATCCAGGTTTCATCTATACTGATAAATATAGGTTTGATCATGGGCACTCAGAAATTTTAAGTTATTGAATTTTTAATATCATGGTGTTTGCATAGGTTTACTTTGAGAACTGAATTAGTACCGTGAGTCCTATAGTGTCAATTTACGAGGACAGAACTATGTACTCCACGGCATGTAATTGAGATATCTCTAGACAGAACTAGACTTAGGGGTATCATGGTGCCAATTGTTTTTCCACAGACCTTAATGCTAGTGTTTGGTTAAATAAGTATACTTTCTATCCTACCTCAGCATGCGTGTCACACACTGTTGTAG
This sequence comes from Megalonaias nervosa, assembly GCA_016617855.1. Taxonomy (NCBI): domain Eukaryota; kingdom Metazoa; phylum Mollusca; class Bivalvia; order Unionida; family Unionidae; genus Megalonaias; species Megalonaias nervosa. Next base: position 28,812 of record JAECUM010035485.1, read on the forward strand.
AGATCCATGTTAGATTGTCAATTTGACGACAGAACTTGGTACCTAACTGCGCTTAAGAGAGATAACTCTGCTGGAACTAGACAGGGGTAAGAGTTATCAAGTCACAGCAGACACATTTTCAGTCATGTGTACCATATTTAAAAAAAAAAAAATACAAAACATGATCTAGATATGAATTAACATAATCTCATGTTGCCAAGAGGGTCAACTTTTTAAGCCTGACAGAAAGTACAACTCTTACATAAAGCACCAATCACAACTAGTTTTATTGTTTATTTCTTAATACAATGTTCCCTACAACTTAAGCTCCGCCCACATGGGGTTGTACAATTGGTACCGTTATACCTATAGCCAACCTTAATTTTTCCAATAATCTGTGATATACCTGAGGACTTCACAAGTAACAAGTGTACTTAGTCTCGCTTGTCAAAAACAATTTTATGAGGAACTAAGTTATGTCTTATATTAAGGTGTATGTAACGGTCATTGAGCTATTTCAGCTGATGTTTTCAGATTTGTGCTTTACTACCAACCTACTGTTTGGAAATAAAATGAATTGTTTTAACTATGAGTTGTGTTTTATTTTTATCTTGGATGATATGGGATACATCATATTATATCATATTATGTAATAACTGGGTCAAAGGTCAATGTTCCAAATAGTATGTACCTCTCCTATTTCAAAAAGTACAATTCACCTAAAATGAAGGACTTTATAATTGTTTGGTAGATGCAGAACATAACATCAGAGACAGGTGGACATGATCCAAATTTATTATAAAGTATAATTTTTTAACACTTTACACTGTCTTCAGATATATGAGGTCACTAACCCCCAGTGATGGACAATTAATGCAACAGCGGGAAGGAATACAATATCTTTAATACATTACCTAAAAGGACTCATTCCAGAATATCATATATAACGCAAAGTGACGTACAACTGAACCTAGAGTGTTTTCTATCCTGGTTTGTGGCATGCCTCACAAGAACACGATAGTTGCCTTTTAAGACACGATTTATCATCTTTTGCAGGTAAAATAGCAAATATTTGGCCAAAATCAACTATATTATGTTTACATAACTTATTTTGTTTTATGTATGCCAGTCTTGGAACTGACTACACTGACATAATGCCATCAGGCAATACAAGTCTATGTCTGTCACAGCTATAGTAATCAAAAACCCCCTTCCAAAGCCAACCTGTGTTATTTTATGAAGATTTCATACATTTTATTGTTAAAAGATTGTCAATATTTGATCAGAAATGTTCAGCCTCCATTTGTTTTCCTACATCAGATTCGTACATTTTATAAATAATTGGACCCCTGACCTCCCATGATGCTCTGCACACGAGATCATGCATATGGTATAAAGGTACCAGTTGTAGAACCTCAAGTGGCATGAGCCTAATGTGTAGGGAACAATTATTTCAGAAATAAACCACAGAACTAGCTGTGATTGGTGCATTATGTAAGAGTTGTAGTTGCTGCCAAAAACTTTTGGCAACATGTTAGATTTTGTTAAATCATATCTAGATCATATTCTGTATTTTTATGAATTTTTAAAACTGTGATACACATCACTGAAATGCATCTGGTATGCCTGGAAAACTCTTACCTCGGTTTAGTGCCAGCAAAGTTATCTCTCTTAAATGCAGTGGAATACATGGTTCTGTCCTTGTCAAGTTGACAATCTAAGGTCTCACTGGACAGTTTATCTGGTGAATCTTCATCCGACAATGACCTATTGCAGAAAAATGAGAATAATTTTACACTGAAGATACAAACCAGAACAAACTAATGATTTTTGTACAAAGCATGCATGTGCGATTTTGACTGCAACAATCAGGTTAATTCCTTATACAATTGCTGGCTTTTATACTGAACCAACACTGCCACCAACCCCTCTTTTTTATATTCATTTTTGACAGCAAAGAGCTCTGTTGAATATTTTCCTGTGACAAGGCAGCTAAATGAATCAGTATGTGCCTTATGCATGAATAAAGTTCACTAGTACTATAACAAATTAGCATACTTTTCATCACCCCTCAACCATCTCGATTTTTAGATATTTACCTCTGTAGCAGACATACGTAAATACGTAAGCCAAGTCAGCTATTCATTTGCAGCCGAAGTTACGCATTTGATCTCCAATGCTAGTCTAACTGTGACAGGCAGTCACCAAACAAGCCAACCCATTTTCAAACCTAACTCAAAGTAAGTCTAAACCACATTACAGATTTAGCTTCTGTGTGAATTTATAAATGCTAGGCTTATCATAATTAGGTTCGTGCCTTCTACCTTAAAAATTAGGGAGGTGTCAAAATACGAAACAATCCAGTGAGACCTAACATTGTTCTTCTATGAGTCTGACATGCACGCTGAGATGCTAAGATAGGATAGAAAGTATATTTATTTCACCAAACAATAGCATTGAGATATATGAAAAAACAATTGGTACTGTGATGCCAATAGGAAACAATAGCCTCGCGGAGTATCTGTAGAAAGGCATAAATGTCGTCGGCATTGATAAACTATACTAGTCAGATGTAGTAAAACTAATCGACCCTGAACAATTTTTGTTAAATACTGACAGTCTTTTAACAATAAAATGCATGAAGTCTTCAGAAAATAGCACATGATGGCTTTGAGTAGTAAGGGAAAAGGCTGGTTCTAGCCCAGAGACCCCTAAAACGCACCCAAACAAATACGGATCGACCACCTCGTCAACACCCCCCATGATCACTATCTTATTTTTGACAAAATACAAAGGCTGGTTCTAGACCATCCTTTGTGAACTATCACATATGACAAATATATTCGATAACGATGACCACCTCGTCAACACCACTATGATCACTATCTTATTGGTGACGGAATACATATGACAATCATCATCATTCTTTGAGATTATCACATATGATAGATATTTGAGGACCGTATTTGTTTGATGGCGTTTTAGGACTCTCTGAGCTATAACACAGCCTTTTCCCTTACTACTGAAGATTTCACCAATATTATTTATAAAGTTTAGACAAAATTTCATACCCTATCATTATCATACTTTTTTGATAATTATTTTCAAATCAGGGAAAAGATAGGGAATTTCCAATAGATTTTCCAGAACGTTCTAGAATCAGGTAAAGATATGGAATTTCCATAATACTCAATCACGTGATTTTCTAGAATGTTCTATAGCAGGTAAAAGATAGGGAATTTCCAGAATGACTCAATCACGTGATTTTCTAGAATGTTCTAGAATCAGGCAGAAGATAGGGAATTTTCAAACGGGTTTTCCAGAACAGCAGTATAAAAGGTGGTGAGAATTTTTCTTCTAGCCATTGCACTGCTACACTTCAAGAGGACATCTTCACCGAGCGAACAGGTAAGTGAAAATTATTTTATTTCACTATACTTTTCTTGATAATCTTTCTCATACCTGCAGACTCTCATTGGTAGGATATCTGTTAACATACTGTCAATAGTACGAAACTCGCATATTAAATCGCCCATATCATATTTTATACCCCGTAAGTAAGATCGTATCTGATCAAGTAATTTTTTGTAGGTGATACTAGCTGTTTTGCAGGAATTTTTTTTAGTCACAAACCGAGGTTCAATTTTTTTACACGCCGTTGAAAGAGAAACACCAATGCCCGATATTATTAACAAAAATGGATTTAATGATGCTCCACTTGAAATTATACCAGAGCTGGTCAATAACAACGGTAAATATGATATTATCCGAAGTATTTTGTTATAATATTTGTAACATTTTTTCAAGCACCAAAGATTTTTGTGATAATATTTGTAATATTGCATTAACGCATCCACATCTTGTTTTGGAATTTCTTTCGAAATGTGATTGAAATCGATGATCTGTTTTTTCATTATATAATATTTATTTACAATAGTGCCAGTCCCTAAGTGATTAATTATGGTGTTTCGGCTATAAATTCCAGACACCACCAGTAACGTCTCGGAGGCATTTCCGTTGATGTCAACGTAAATGTTTCTTTGGTGTTCTTATTTAGCATCACCAGTAAAGGATTATAAAATACATTCGGTGATGATGAAGAGGACGCAGTAATTTCCGAACCGTACATGGACAGCCTGTATAACCCAGTTACTTCTGCGGTATGTTCGAGAGTGTTATTTTGCGGTGTCCATGTCGATGATCCTGATGCTACTGTGTACAAGATATTTTTAATTTGTCCGTGTGGAATTTTAATCAGATTCGTTTTTTGAACAATATTAGGTATTCCACTGACAATATCATTGAGTTTCGTGTTAACGTCGGAGTTTTATGTCAACGATTGGTGGACTTCCAAAAAATTTGTTAGTGGTTCTGTTCACGTTTCTGCGAAAGTTCATAAACAGTTGTACGTGACTAGAAAAATTAGTGTCTAATGTAGTCATTTCATCATTGATTGTCTTTAACGAAGTTGTTATTGGAATTTCCTTATCATCGACGTATTTTTTCGTTGCAGCATCAAAATCTGATTCTGGTGTTCTAAGATTACTAATACCATTATTATTCATGTTGAGAAAGGCACGCATTATACCGCCATTGGCTAATACGTACTTAGATTCTTGATCATCGACGTATTTTTTCGTTGCGGCAGCATTATCTGCGGTTGGGTTTCCAAGGTCTATAATTTTATTTTTATTCATGATAATATTATCAGTGAACGAATCACCAGCTTTTTTGACATCATCGTTAACCGAGTTACCGGAATCTTTTATTTTACCTTGGTTTGTAAAAGTAACGATATTATTAACAACCACGGTGGGAATTCGCATAAGTACATCTGACAGTTGTATATTACTTGTCTTCAATCGTCCTTGTTTGCCCTGGAAAACGACGACTTCATTTTGATCTACACTTGTGATATTTAATAAATTATTAATTTCATTTCTAAGCTGATCAAGAGTTGCGTATCTCGATAAGTCACCTTGCTGACCTTCAGCCGATGAATCTACTAATAATGTTCCAAATTTTGTATAGTATCTCATTATATTTTATTGTTATACAATTTTTATATTACATAAAATTATATAATAACAATGGCGGAGATATTAAATTTTGATACGAACGATTGATTAATCGAAGACATAATAACGAACTTCCAGATTGCCATTATCTTATTGTCGGTCGTAAAGGATCAGATAAAACAAATTTGTTATTAAATCTTTTGCTCAACAATAACTTTAACTATGACAAGGTATATATTTACACAATTAACCCACAGCAGGATAAGTACGATCTACTGAGCGATTATAACGATAAACTTCGTGATGAACTTGACGCTGGCGATGATATATTTTTAATAAAGCAACCAGAAGAACTAATTCCAGTTAATCAACTTGATTCATTTGAACATAAAATAATTGTATTTGACGATATTCCGCTAAACAATGAAGAGATGAACAAGATCAGATCTTATTTTTTATTGTCGCGTAATAAAAGATGTAATTCTGTTTATCTCGCCCAAGGCTTTTACAACGTCGATAGATTTATTCGACGAAATACTGGTTGTTTTATATTATTTCCCGGACTGGATAATGTTGATGTAAGAAATATCGCAAACGAGCAATGCGGTGATGTAACGAAATATAAATTTATTGAATTATATCATCAAGCAACCAAAGACAAATATAATTTCTTTTTATTTGATAAGCTAGCGCGTGATCCGGCTAAGATGTTTCGTTGTTGTATTAACACGTTTCTATAGGTGAATTTTATAAAGCGTATAGAAAATAATGGACAAGCATCAACAAAAAAATCGAATTGCTAAAGAAATTTATTGAAACTCGAGCAGCTTTTAAGAAAAAAGTGGAAGAAGCTCGGCGTGGACAAGTTCAAGCAGAGGAAGAAACTGCTAAACTTTTCAAACCTGTTACCGAAGCAGTACTTGGCAAGCAACCAGAAATATCAACATTAACCGCAGACGAACTTAAAAAATTACAAGAAACAGGTTTGTTAGGTTTACTTGGAGAAAGATCAAAAGAAGAAACCATAAAAATTGTAAACGAACTTGTAAGACACATTGCTGATCCCGTTGCACGACAGGCCGAATTCGACAGGCTAATGAACAATTCTCTTGCACTTCAACATGCGATAGCAAGAATGACGGTTAATCCAGCTGAGCTAAAGAGGTTAATAGAAGATGTGTCGGAGCAACAAAAAATGATCCAAGAAAGTGTGATAAAAATAATGCCTGTTGAAGAATCTATAAAATTTTACAGAAAACAAGCTAGATCAAAAATACATAATGCTGAGTATGACGAATTTATTGAAAAATATTTAACAAAAGAAAATCTAAAAGATCTTAATAACATTAGAAATTGGTCAGAGGATGATTACAAAAATCTGATGGGTATTTTACAAGAAATGTACAATGATTTTTTGAAAACTGACGAAGAAATTAAAAATGCTAGAAAAGAAGAAGTATTACCTCTGTTAGATAGAATAAGAGAAGGAATTATTGCTGAGACTTTGTATAAAACAGCACAACAGTACAGAACTAGACCAGGAGATTATGCTAAGGGCTGGACTTTTAAAAGACTACTTAATAAGTACGAAGGAAAACGAGATAAAATATTACCAGAAGAAACCACTGGATCTGGTGTTAAAGTTTTTACATCAAACGCAGAAATAGTCGACCGACTTATGTTGTTGATATCATCAAAAGAAGCTGGTAATGAAAGCGCAGAGATCGATAACGAAATCATTGATATACTAGATCATCTTAGATCGAGTGGATTACTGACATCATCCGAGTACGAAATTTTACATAGCGATCTTGTCTAAAAATTTTAATATAATGTCACTAACATCAACCACATTATTACTTGATTCGTCGCAGACAACAGGAAACAGCGCAAACTTTTCTGTTTATTACAATCCGCCAATACAACTAGATCCTGAAAAACAGTATGAGATTGGACTAATTTCATGTACAGCATGGAATTCTATGGCTAACGTGAAAACTGTTGTAAACGATGAAATTTCAATTGCTTCAAATATGAGAACGCCATGGAAAACATTTAAAATTCCACAAGGAGCTTACAATATCACTGATCTAAATAAAACAATAAAAGAGCTTATGCAAAAAGAGAAGTTAAACCCTGATAATTTCGAGTTAACAGCGAATTATAATACGTTACGAGCTAGGATAACATTAAGAAATATAATAGTTAGTTTTACAACGCAAACAAGCATCGCACCACTGATAGGATTTCATCATCAAAATTATCCTGCTCCTTTTCTTGAACAAGCTATTACATTTGACGGTGAACTACCGGTAAATATAACTGACGTAAACACAGTAATAAATTGCTCTATTGCATCTGGATCTTATTCAGCCCAGGGTAGTAGAGGACAAACGATATATACTTTTTCGCCAGATGTTCCACCAGGATCGATCATGCAAATTAGTCCACGTCAAGTTATTTATTATCCGATTAATCTTGAAAATCAAATAACAAGTATAATAATGCAATTAACAGATCAATCAGGTAGGCAAATAGATCTCAACAACGAAATTGTCACGTACTATTTACACCTATGCATTGCGTAGTCAATTTTGTGAGCCTACATTTTATAGACAAAGATGAGACAAAGAAAAATTTATAGGAGAAAAATAGTAGGTGGATTTCTTGGAAACATATTTACTAAAATTATAGAAAATGTCCCAGGAATTGCGCGTAAAGTTGCACCAATTGCACTTGACGCAGGTAAAGCTTTTGCGACAGGGGTAGCTTCTTCGGCGGGCACTGCAGTAGGACAAAAGATCGCTGATAAGATCAGAGGACCTTCCACATTGGAAATAAAACGAGCGATATCAGATATTGCGCCAACAGAAGAAACAAAACGAGCTATGATAGCTACAACAAAAAAATTATTATCACCACATGGTGAAGAAATAGTACGTAAACTTGTAAAGAAAACAAAACCGATGACTCCAGCTGCTTTTTAATTTTGTGTAACGATTATAAAATAAAATGTCAGCTAAAAATTATCTTGATCTTGCTGAAGAATATGATACTGACGACGCTGTAACAGAATTCGAATACGTCGAGTATCTCGAAGAAAACTCAAACGAACCAAATAAACCGGTGTTAGAACTTTTAACACAAGAGATGAGGACGTGTTTCTACTGCCGCATAAGGCAGTGTTAGAAGTGCGTGGCCAGATATTAACTGTGATAGGTGGTGATATTGCAGCTGGTGCAGAAATTGCGCTTGTCAATAACGGTTGGAGCTTGTTTAAAAGTGCACGATAGCAACTGGCCAGTCAAACTGTAGAAGACATTTCAATGCACTTGCCTATAGCAAGTACAATACTTAACATTGTTTCGTTTAGCGATGATTATTCTAGATCAGTGGCCACAAACATGATGTGGTTTAAAGATACCTCATTCGGGAAAGCTGTTTCGAGCGAGTTTCGTACTGGTGCTGGTGCACCTGCAGCAGATAACAATAATCTAATCGCCAATCCCGCTAATAATGCAGCTGGTGATATTGGAGACGCGATAACATCAGCGGTCACAAGAATAAGACAACAGCAATATAACGAAGGATTTGCTAAACGAAAAGCATTTGCTGCAGAATCTCGCCAAATAACGATGATGCTTCCGTTAAGTACAATCTTCTGATTCTGCCGTGAATATAACAAAGTTTTTCGCGGAATAAAACATACACCTATTTTAGATAGAGTTGATCAAAACGATTGTATAATGCACGCTGATGGAGTGGCTGAAGGACAGTTTCCTATTACAAGATTAGCACTGTGGATGCCCCGAGTTGTTCCCTCTATAGCTAAAACAATGGAACTCGAATCATTATTGACCAATTGGACAAAAAAGATACTCTTCCAGCAAAACAGAATTTATCAAACAGCAATTCCTAACGCAACTGATTACACATGGTGTGTTACAACTACGCCCAGCGAACAACTACCTCGACACTTGTTTGTTGTATTTCAACGACAGGCACGTCGTAATGATCAAGAAATGAACAATTCCGTATTTGATAACCCTAATGTCAGACGAATATTTGTTAGAATAAATTCTAAACAATATCCCGAACGTGCAATCGAATGCAATTTTGCTGACGATGAAACAAGAAACATATCTCGGCCGTATATGTACCTTATGGAGGCTATGCAAAAATATCAGGACTCGGACAGTGGATCTGAAATATCAGTAGAAGAGTTTCGATCACTCTATACTATCTTTTATTTCGACATATCGAAACATTCCGAACGAGCTATCGGATCAACTGCTGATATTGAGGTCACCTGGACACTTAGCGCACTGTCAGCCGAACAGTATAACGTATACGCGCTAGTTGTCAGTGATAGATTCTTGACGATTGACGCGACCAAAGGAAGAATGACTGTAAAAGTTTAGTCTAACAACCTTGATATAAAATAATGAAAACCAAGTATACAACTCGAGAAATATATCTAACATCCGGTCAAGTTGAAAAATTATCAGCAGCTGTTGCTAAACGCCGTTCTGTTTCTTTAATGATACCCCTGGAGACTTCAAATAAAACAGCGGTTAAATTAATGCTAACACAACAACAAATCGATAAACTTGATAAAGGAAAACCGTTTGTGCTCAAACTATCTGTTTCACAAATAACAGCAATGTCAAAACATGGCGGATTTTTTGGACCAGCACTTTCTGTGATGGCCAGCACAATACTACCAAAAATTTTACCTGTGCTAGGAACACTTGGACTAGCGGCTGCGTCAGGGGCAATATCTGGCGCAACGAAAAAGGCAGTTGAAGGTCCTGGAATCAAACTAATCTATCGTTAGTTTTATGTAACAATAAAGAATAAATGCCAGCTAGAAAAACAAAATCATCGAAAAAAAAGAAAACAACAAAACTCAATCGAACAAAACAAGGAGGATTTATTCCTTTCGCTCCACTACTAGCGGGATTAGCGGGAAGTCTTCTTCCAAACCTACTAGGAATCGGACGTGGAATGACTCTACCAGGTACCAGACGCTATTGAGCAATTTTGATATCATTGAAAAATTGAATGACGTTGTCGGATTTCATGGAGTATTTTCTAAAGACGAACTCGATGACGTACCAGCAGGTGGTTCGTGTATTGTAAATATAGAAAATTTTAACGATGGCTCAGGCACTCACTGGGTTGCTGTCTACGATAATAATTATTTTGATTCGTTCGGACTTCCTCCGAGCGATCTTATAAAAAAATATATTTTTAAAAAATTTAAAAAAATAAATTATTCGTCTAATCAACTACAGCCGATTGGAACATCAGCTTGTGGTTATTATTGTATAATGTTTATAAAACAAATGTCAAAAGATCCTAATATTTTAAAGTTTATTTTACAGTTTGACAAGCAACCTTCTCACGCAAACGATGATAATTTTTTTAAAGCTATCTAAAGCTTGCTAGTAATTTTATCTAAACTTGTAAATATAAAAAATGTCAACATGCTGTCTCAAATGTAAAACTAAAACAGACAATAAAGATGAGAGGACGGAAAAAACAAAAAATAATAGAATAATGCTAAAAAGTATTTGTGTTGTTTGTGGTAGGAAGAAAAGTATGTTTCTGAAAAAACAAGTAGCGGAGACGTTAGGATCTGGGATAGATAAAGTTATTTTAGTTCATGATTAATTGATAACAATTTTTTATGAAACAAAATAAAATAAAATGAAGTGCAATTGTGATTGTGATAAAGATCTTTGTATTGAACAAGATAAAATCATCACGTACTGTAAATCATGCAATCGCCGTGAGGTAATTGGTAGCGGAATTGACATTCACAAATTGATTGGCAAATTACCAAAACCAAAAGGCGGCTGGACATTGCCAGGCCATAAATATACTGGACCTTATAATCCTCTCGATAAACAACTAGATGAAAACGATAATCCGCTGCCAGGACAAGAACCTTATAATCAAGTTGATGCAATAGCGATGCGTCATGACATTTGTTATCGTGACAACGAGCAGGATAAGGCTGGTTGTGATAAAGTAATGTTAGACGAACTTCGTGATATGAAACCGATAAATATGCGGGAACGTTTTGATAGAAGGCTGGTGCAGGGTTTTATTGGAGCAAAATATAAATTAGGACTCGGAAAGGAATTGTATGACGATCTTGCAGCTGCACTACACAAACCTAAAAAAAAAAGTTTACGCGACGTAAGGTTGTTGCAAACGCCGTTGATGATATCTGGGCGATAGATTTAGTTGATGTGTCAAATCTAGTTGAATTTAATGATAATAAGAAATATTTGTTTAACGTTGTAGATGTTTTTCGTAAATATGCTTTTAGTGTTCCAGTTTCAGACAAGACAGGAACGTCAATGACTGATGCACTAAAACAGATTATCGTTAGTACAGAAAGAAAACCAAATAGAATCTGGACCGATCACGGAGCAGAATTTTTCAATAAAAAGTTCGAGCAGTTTTTGGAACAAAATAATATCAAAAAGTGTTACAGGAAATGTGGGAAAAAAGTGTTGTCGTCGAGCGATTTAATCTCACGCTAAACGAAAAAATACACAAATATTTGACAGCTAAAAACAAAAACAGATATGTCGATGAGCTTCCGCAGATAGTTGACGAATATAATAACACGAAACACCGAACCACTAAATTGTCACCAAACGACGCAATTAAAAATCCGATATTAGCAAATGAAAACGTGTACCGCAGACATAAATTTAAAGTGGGTGATAAAGTTAGAATTTCTCTGACGAAAAAAACATATGGAAAAGGATTTACTCCAAACTGGAGCGAAGAAGTGTTTGTCGTTGATAAAGTACTTTTAACAATACCTGTAACATACTCGTTAAAAGATCTGGCAGGGGAACCGATCATTGGTAGTTTTTACGAGCAGGAACTACAAAAAACTGAACAAGATGTTTTCGTTATCGAAAAAGTTATCCGAAAACGCGGCGACAAAAGTTTAGTTAAGTGGCGTGGGTATAGCGATAAATTTAATAGTTGGATCCCAACCAAACAATTTATGAAATAATGTTTCTGTAGATTTCCTCGTACTTACATTTGATAGATTTACATTTTACTGGTTTACATAACGACATTAGATATTGTCTGCGATCGTCAGAGATCGTCATTAAGTTAAAAATCTTGACAAATATAAAATCGAATTTTATATTTTTCTGTCGGCCTGGAATTTTAATATTTAAAAACGGTTTGATAAGCTGCCAAAATGGTTGTTGTTTGGCAACAGTAAAATTAAATTTTATTATTTTTTTAGCAATGTGATACTTAACATTATATCGTCCAGTTGTCGGTCTGCTGTAATTTTTTCTGTCAGCGACAGTAACTACTTCATCATCGTCGGATTCGTTGTTATGCAAAATATCATCTTCGCTATAACTAGCAGATTTGTCTATATCGGTAGAGATTGGTAAAATTACTTGTAGTTTTGTGGCGACTTTATTGTTAGTGATTGTATCACTTGCGATTGTATCTTCCGCGTATATTTCAGCAAGTCGTTTCATCAAATCCATATTATAATATACTTTTATCTAATTTATTGTTATAAGATGACCACATAGATGAAATCTCCTGAGGTAAAATATCAACAAAAAGTTAATATATTAAATTACAACGAACTAGCCGAAGCAGTGAGAAAATGTCTGTCGGGTTATAGTGCATATTCCGTTGACGTTATTGTAATGCCTGGCGAAAATGATAGAATATTACTAACAGCAGCAGAAAAGGATAAACTTAATGATAGCTCAATAATGACGCTAAAATTTGATCGCGATGATATTATAGCGTTTGCTCATCATTGTTTAACTAAAAAGGCGCTTACAAGGATCATCGATCGTATAAGCAAAGAAAACCCAAGCATTATGTTTTCTTGAAAAAGCTGATCTTATTATTCCATCAGCAGCAAATTTTACTGCTGTGGGATTAATATCAAAATGTTTTGCCGCAGCTGAAATTGATTTAAAACTGATTTTCTCGTCTTTTTCGAGATTGAATGAAATAACAGGTTTTGCTGGACATCTAAAATTGGCACCACCACCTCGTCCTTTTCTCACATTTTCCTGCTGGGTAACTAGTTCTAAATTTTCTAT